>JAJLZS010000011.1:125440-254211 GCA_030572335.1 Petasospora nakhonratchasimensis | reverse complement strand
TTTATTGGGGCCAGGATCTGTGAGGAAACTATGTTTGATTCCGACGGGTGGCATCTGAAGTAGTTGTTGTTGTTGTTGTTGTTGTTGCTGACGAGAGGCATTGTGGAGATTCCAATGGGTCTATGTAGGCACAGTTCCCCATAAATATCAGCAGGTCCAATGTTTAGTCATGGGGAGAGTTCACTCTTGTTTATTTATGATAATTGAGGGAAATATATCATATTTGTGTTTTTGTGTCACCAAGGACCGGAATCCTAGTTATGTCCGATCGGAATTCCCATCATACTCCTCCGTAAGGAAAATAGGAAAAGAACAACTCAAGATGCCCATTACTGGAACATCATAACCCAGGAAGGAAACAAAAAGGGAATTAGTCCTCAGAACGTTGTAAGATATGCGCATAAAAAGTACTGAATACACCTTAGTTAGTCGAACTGTGAAGCGTTAATGAATGGCTTCTGTCTTTTTCTCTCATTCCAATGCAATGTAGAACTCAAACGATCAAACCATGCGTTCTTGGAGTTGTTCTTCTTAATACAAGGGATTGGGAAACGACTAGCAGTAATGGTCACAAAGTCTCCTTTTCTCAACTCAACTCTGTTTTTACCATCAAAGGAACACCATGCGGTAGATCTCGAATCATACGGCACACCCAGCCTGAGAATGATAGACTCTGGAATGACCAATGGTCTAAATGATAATGTATGTGGACAAATGGGAGATATGAGGATTCCTGGGATCTCTGGATGGACAAGCGAACCACCGGCACTAAGGGAGTAGGCAGTGGATCCACTTGGCGTAGATATGATTAATCCATCTGCATCTGCAGTTGTCAGTGGCTCACGATCACTAAACATTTCCAAAGAGGTCATTTGGGAGTTTGGGCCTCTATCAACAACCACTTCGTTAAATACAGTGAACGTTTCAAAGATAGAATGGGAATCAGAGTCAACGCCCAGCCTTCTGATGTCTTCGATCAGATCACCATTCGTATCATCACAATGATTTGACTTCATGATGGTGCATTCAAATCTCATTCTAATAGAACACTGATATCCCTTCTCAATAATCCTTGTAATAGTTTCTTTATAGTCTGCAACGTTGAAGTCAGTAAGGAAACCTAAACTCCCCAGAGAGAATGGCAACACAGGCGGTATAATTGTCTGGAAGATCCAGGAGGCGTACAAAACAGTGCCATCACCTCCAAAAGTAAGAATCAGATCAAACAACTCGGGCCTCCATGAGCAACGGTCTGCATTCCAAAAATTGATTCTGCTTTTGCGATCAGGACGTTCCTTGATGATAGACTCGTAACCGAACACCTCATCACTTTGTAGTCTGTCTTGTACATACACTTTAAGCTCACTGTTGTAATTTAACAGGAATTGAGAAACAATACTAGCCCATTTTATGGGTTCCGGGTCATACAGCTTTGTGACGACCATGATGTTTGTGATCGTGCTTCTGATGTTAACGTGATTAAGAGTAGCTTCGATGTCTCTAATCCCACCGAGAATCTTTCCCAACTGCCTTTTGGTCATCAGTGCTGTTGATAGAGTAGAGAGTTTATGTTCCAGACAGACTTTTGTACGTGAGTCTTCCTCAAATCCTGGCTTATGAGGCCTTTCATCATCTCCAAAGTCAAATAAGTTAATGTTGTTGAGCTGTGCATTTAAGAGGGACGGCAGCACTGGCTGGTCTCCAATAGAGAACCTTCTCTTAGGCAAGCAAGTGTGAGGGGTACTAAGAGCTGTTGAGGAGGAGCCTGAACTGATAGTTTCAAGATACTTTTCGTTGTTCCGAAGTGCTTCTCCATCCAATGTTCTGCGGAAGGTAAACGCTTTCAAGCGGTCATTAAGACTCTCCACAGCCTGAGTGGGAGAGTGTAGTATATTACTCAAGGGAGTTTCATCATCATCCGAGCGGTATATCTCACCGTCTGGATCCTCCAGATTTAATGAGTCCTTTTGAAGCGGATGGGGTAGCTTGAGATCACTTTTAGTTGGTGAAACGGATGCCATTTTGGAGGGGAATAATCCAATCAATGAAGGGAAAAGAGAATTGAGGGCTTTAGCGGCGAAAACTGGCAAGGAGTACACTGAAAAATAATACCAAAGCTTGTTCTATAATTTCCACACGGAGTTTTAGAGTTGGTAGCACTGCCCTTTTTTGTTTTAATATATACGCAGCTCAAAGGCCTGATCGGAAGCATTTGTCTGGGGTATTTTTTCGGGGGGGGGGGAGGGAGAGGGTTACACCCCAACATTACCCAACCTTTGATACTAGTATGGCTATAATAGGCAAGCATTGCAAATACATTTGGGACTTTACATGATCGAAGTGCTGTTTCCTCAAATATCTTGCCTTTATATGCCATAATCCATAAATATTTGGCCTAGTGGCCATACTACCATCATATTCCTCGGAGAACGGGCCTCACTGCGACCCTTATAGGTGCTTCCATTAGGGGCAATATACAGGAGCTGTACACCATAAACTACAATTATACCCAGGCACTTAAACCAAATGGAACATGAAATTCAATGTTTACAACAAAAAGGTTTTGCTTTCTTTTACCGTAAAAATAACGTACACCCTTTTATTTGTTTTTTAATACATTAAGGAAAAAGTTTACTCGTCATCCTCGTTCTCCAAGACCTGACCGGCAATACGGTCCAAATCTCTCTGACCGTTCTCAGAGATTCTTCTACCACCCTTTGGAGAGATTTCGACAACTCCCAACTTCTCAAGAGCCTGAACGACCCTTCTGTTGACGGAACCGGAAGCGTCAGCGTGCTTGGCTGGTCTACCACCTCTGTTGATGGCACCACCGTAGAGCTTGTTCAAAGCACCAACACCGACCTGCTTTCTCAAGTAGATGTGACGAGCGGCAGAAGCAGCACGCTTGTAGAACCAAGTCTCAGACTCCTGTGGTGGCAACTCGTTACCAGCGGAGGTCTTAACCAAGTCAACGTAACCTGGGATCTCCAACTTACCCTGACGCTGCAAGAACTGAGCGTAAGCGTTGATGAATTCCTGAGCTGGAACGTCCCTGTAACAAACATTGTTAGTAAAACTTGATTTCAGAAAAGATTGAGCATGAGCAAGACAGTGATATATAGTAAAGAAGTGCATTATGATGGGGACAGACGATACTCTCTTTTCGCATATTGAACAGACAAAAAGGGGGCCACATCTGTTGAACGATGGCCATCGTGATAGAACACAGTCTACGTTTGAAACACTCAGATGAAAAAAGTGTCTGTCTCTGACCTGTGTCCAGCGCCATGGGAAAACTAGGCACGGTGGTGCCTATTGTTCCAAGCGCTTGCTCCACTTCTCTCTGGACGATGGCGATTCTGGCGAGTTTGTATGAAAGGTGCAATGTCTTGTGTGTATATATTCCCTGTCCATCTGTGCTGACTCTTCCTGCCGGATCCCCTGCTGATCTCCTCCCATAGAGGAGGCAAAGTAGAGGGCCGGCTAATGATCAAAAGTGTTTAAATAGGTGTAGCTCAACGATCTGTTCCTCCTTTAATGTACGTCTTTCACTGTCATATCCTGTGTTTGCCATGCAATTTCATTTTCACATACTTAACAGTAACACCGGCCATTTTGATGTATGCTATGTGGTATCTTAAAGCCCTTTCAATGCTGTTCGACTGAGTGCTCGAGTACTCAAAAATTGAAAATTTGTTTGGTGAACGAGTAGCCTGCGTCCCGAACCGGGAACTTTCGCGCCCAAACCGCGACTACTGTGAAAAGTTCCCAGCGCCCAGGAAGAGTCGCGTTAGCTATTCGCGAAACTTTCCACTCATTTGCCGGTAGAGCTATTAAGTATGAGATGTTCAGGTGTTTTATGTTGGATCTCTCTTTTGTGACTGTTAAGATAAGGGCTTCTATTTGGATCACGTGCTGTGTTCAGGGCTATAATAATACGCGCGACATCCAGTACCTCCACATAAATAGGCACTTGAGCCTACGGGTTGTGATGGATTACACACATGACAACAGGCAGGATAAGTGGCCTGAAGGTAATAGAAAGAGTGGGAGAGGATGATTGACGGCTTTCCCAGTGAAATTGTCGATATTATTCTGCGAGATGTGGCGCCGAACTACGATAACCCACACCGACCACCGTTCACGTTTATACACAAGTCGAGAGTGTTGATGCCCTTGACACAGGTATCTCGGGGATGGAGGAACACAATTCTCTCAATGACAGGCGTTTACACCTCTCTGGTACGAGCATATGAGACCCAGAGGATTGATACAACTCCTAGGGGCATCATGAAGCTGAACTCCAGCGCAACCACTACAATTGAACTAATGCAGCGCTCTTACCCATTTGTCCAAGAGCTTGAAGTACATGCTGCGATAGACTTGGACAAAATCAGCTTCTTCTCCAACGTAAAGGCATTAACAATTCTTGGAGATACTGCAATACAACCCCGTACACGCATCCCATTTGAACACTTGGAGTTTCTTGCATTTGGCGTCACCTCGAAGGCCTTCACGCTACCATATCCTGATAAGCTCAAGAGGCTGGACCTTTTACTGGATTCCGATATCACATTTCAGTCGCTCAGTGGGATACAGGGTGTGAATATCGAAGAACTAAATATATCGAGTAAAGGATTGACATCACCGCTCACAATGAAGCCCTTGGTACAATTCATGGCCGGCCTTTCAAAGTTAGAACGGCTGTCAATCCGTAAAGAGCTCTCCAAGTTTACTTCATCAACACCATCGGTACAATCACCAGTAAAAGACTTTCTGGATACAATCAGATCATTGGCATTAAAGGAGATTTCTATTGATATGTCATATCTGAGGGCCAGTCCTGTTTCACAATTTCTATCCAAGATCAGTAACCTCAATATGTCGGGATCAAGATCACCGTTAATAGTGACACTTGTGGAGCCGTCACTGGCAGGACATTGGACTGAAGAAGAAGAGACAACAATCATGCTCTTTTTAGTTTACCTTTCTCAAGATTATGAGATTACCACATTGAAATCTATCTATGGGATCCAGACTGAGATACCCACACAGATAACAACCAGCTCATTTGTACACTTACTGACCAGAATCAAAACTGAAGAGTGTACTTTACTCTACAGTCTGAATACCTTTTATGCTATGATGGCCTGGAATATCCTCGATGATGCACAGCTCTTTCTCCAGGATCAGCGAGATCCTTATAGTGTTATGTCATATGAGACCAATACCACATTTTCTCCCAACTACCGCAAGTGCATCAGGTTTAAGAAGCTAGAGAGCAGTGTGAATAGTGTGTTAATCGTTAGGGAAGCGGAGGAGATTGATAATGAATTTTGGAGCAGACAGACAGTACTCAGTCATCTTTTTAAATACGCTGAAAAGAAACCACTGTCAAACCTGTGGGACTAAAAGCACTGAATATTATAGAGATGTTTTAGCATACTAGAGTTCTACGAGCTTCTAATGAATAAGCAATGATTGACATATAACATAACCCCAATAAAACGATTTAAATTACAAATAGGATATTTACCATCAATCATAAACCCAAGAGATTCAAGATCTAACTTAGACCTTGAAACCTCTAGATCTACGTCTACCTCTAGCTCTCTCGAACTTTCTACCCTTAGACAAGATTCTTGGGGCCTTGTTCTTGTGTGGACCCATACCGAAGTGTCTAACGGCCTCACGAGAGTTTCTTGGACCTCTGAGGATCAAAGTGTTCTGACCCTTTGGAGCTCTGACAGCAAGCTGGTCGAGGGTGATAGCCTCACCACCGGCCTTGACAATCTTAGCACGGGCACCAGCAGTGAATCTGAGAGCAGCAACAGTGGTCTTTGGGAAGTCAAAGATTCTGGAGTCATCGGTAACGGTACCAACAACAACGATGGTCTTCTCAGAAGCACCCTTCTGACCCAAAGCACGAGCAATTCTGGAGACGGAAACTGGTGGTCTGTTGATCTTGGAGAAGAACAAAGATCTGAGAATGACCTTGTTGAATGGAGCGTCAGTACGACCTATTGGGGTTATTGTTAGTATCAATAAGTTCTTCCTGCTCTAATGTCGCACAATTTGATTGCACTCGCAGAAATAAGCGGATTCCAAGGTGTGATCGGCGTTCAAATTCTCAGCGAGAAGCAGGTTAACATATATTGCGCAAAGGCAAGATGACCAAAATAAAGAGGAGGGCTCAAAGAGTTTGTACAGAAGCAGCCGATGTGCTATTCTTCAGTATGTCCACTGAAAGCAATCATCATAAAATGGCCAACAAACAGAGCATCCATCAACTCAAAAAATATTTCACCTGCCAAAAGCGATACGCTAGTGCCCTATTGCAAACTCGAGCAGAAAAGATAAAACCCCAAAATCAAAGGAGGAACGGCACGCTTCTCAGTCTCATTAACATGGACTGGATATTGGCTGAAAGAGCACAGTGATCCCGAAATGGGAAAATGTGGTTTACCACCAAACTGTTAGACAGAAGACAAAACAAAAGAAGGACACTTACGAGCCAAGAAGGAGTACAACTTGACCAACAACTTCAAGTAGACATTGTCGGACTTTGGAGCCTCTCTGTGGCCGGACTTGGCGTGCTGCTTAGTGAAGTGGTCTCTACCCATTGCGACTGATGTTTCTTTCGACAAGCTCCAAGAGGATGTGGTTAAAGTGGTGAAGAAAGCACTCCCTGAAATTTTTCAAAGCCTCTCGCAGCGCGGTGTTCGCGGACTGCACACCACAAAGAGGAGAATCTTGGTGTGGTGTTCAGGTGCATCAAAATGTAGGGCAACAAATGTACTTGCTCAATAACACGTGATCTATATTAGGGCAACCAATAAGAAAGGCTTTCTTATATAGAGCGTTTTGAACTTCACAGGAGACCAATGTATAGAGGGGGGCTCACTGTGTCGCTAGAGTTGCTTCAGGTTCAAATACCTGGATGTGAGTCGGCTTTGACACACTTCGCAGATACGCAGGAGACTTGTGTATTGCACTGGGACTTTATCAATCGCAAGGTGCCAATGAAGAAACCGCACATACTTGTCCACCCACTGAATAATCACCTAAACTCTTCTATTCTTATATTGTACTGTTACAATCCTGTTGGATAATCACTGTATTCCTATACAAGCTATAGAGCGTCCCTACGGATAAGTCTTTCCATCTGGTACATTAAGTGAACATTTTCCCTCTACCCTTCGCCTGCTTCTGAATGGAGAAAGCATAACAAAATAATACACTCTAGAGAGCATATCTAATATATTCATGTTAATTATCATTTGGACCACTTATTGTTTGAACATTTGCGACTTTTAAGTGGTAAATAGAGAAGCGGAGGCCCCCCCCCACCCCGTGCTGATACTCCAAGCCCTCTGAAAGGTTGTGTCTTGCTATATTATGCCCAGAAGAAGGACAATAAATGAGACCCACGACGTCGAAAGAACCTGAGAGTACATGGGAATGTTCATTCTTCTATTCCTATATCCACATCCACATGACATCAAATAAGATTATCTGATAATAGATAACAAAGAATCAGCGGAACTCCGTTAGAAAATACAAAAAACTTCCTTATTGGGAAATTGAGATTTGAATCGAACCCAGAAGGTTCAAAAAAGTGCCAACGAACAAATAACACAGAGCAGCTTTTCCTTAGATTGTGGGGTGGGCGTACAAGTTTCCTTATATATCCACACACACAAGATAAAATGGAGGCTATTTTCAACTCGTGAGTTTATATTTGAACAGTCCCACTGAAGAGCAGACCTTTGCTAGAGCTTTTGAAGCTAACACAATGTGATACCAGAACAGTTAAGAACCCAAGGGGTATTCCACAGGCACCATTCGTTGAGAAAGTGGAGGACTACATCAAAAACCCAGAGGACTTTGAGAAAGTCATGAACCTCTTTCAGGAGAGACTCATGCAGTACAAGTACATGGAACAGAGTAAAATCAATGCTGCAAAGGAATTCAAGAAGAAGATACCCGAGATTGATGATTCCTTGAAGATGGTGAAGCTGATTAAGCAGAAAAAGGAGTCTGGTGAGAGCATTGAGACGAATTACGAATTAAATGAGACTGTGTATACAACAGCTGAGATTGAGCCTACAGAAAATGTTCTTCTTTGGCTCGGTGCCGATGTTATGCTTGAGTACCCAGTGGATGAGGCCATTGATCTTCTCAAAGAGAAGCTTGATACTGCTACCAAGAACCTCAAAATCAGTGAAGAAGATTCTGAGTTCTTGAGAGAGAACATTACCACAATGGAGGTAAACACCGCTAGATTATACAATTGGGATGTGGAGAGACGTAAGAATCTCAGGCTCGCAGAAGAGGGAGCACAGAACTTGAAAATATAATGAATCGTATGTAAATGCACTTAAAGTACTTGTAGCAGTGCATATATCTTTGCATGGGCATTTTAATTAATTGATCTAGGTAGAGAGGTCATAAGGATTCGTCGTTAAGCATTATATGGGTATCATCTTCTAAATATATCCAGGAATTGGGATGCTAATGGTCTTGTTTCTGTGGCAGCCTCTTCTTCTTCCTCTTGTCTCAGGTTGGCCAAAGTTGGTGTTTCCTCTCTATCGCCTCTTCTTAATGTCGTTGTCGGTGTTGTAAAGTTATTCCAGAATGGCAGTCTAAACAACTTACCTGGAAGGACACTTCTTGAAACCAAATCACCAATTATCCATCCCACCAATGCCATTGACATGGAGCTCCAGCCTTGGGTAATGGCCAATTGGAATCCAATTGTGAAGATGAAAAACTGATCTGTCAATACGATCTTGTGCTCACTAGGACCATGTATCTCAAATTTGTACATCACAGGTATATATTCTCTGTAATGCGCCAGTAATGCAAACAAGATGGAAGTTGGACCTGAAGAAGCACCATTAAACCACGTCACCCCGGTGTAGAATTTGAATCCCACCAGCATGGAGAAAAGTAATAGAGTGTAGATATAGAAAACGATGAGGAGGGAGCAATACTTGTGTGGTGAGTAGAGCCTCTCGAGGATTCTAAACTGATAGAGCATGATGATGGCCAGTAGCACCTCGCTCTCGTTCACAAAAGCCAGCTGGAATGTCAGCAATCTCCAAAACTGTTTATATTCGTCCAAATACGGTGTGTAGGCATAGTAGAAGAGATACTTTGTGGAGGTGAGCGACGATATCAGTGGCAGCACCAAAGATGCCAAAATGGCCAGTTTGGACACAGGAAAATCAATGAAACCTGGCGGTGGTGACGATGACATTGCCTTTTAATGTTTATGTGATGTCTTTGTATAACTTTTGCTGGCCCTTGACCCCAAAACAATCAAGTATTCTTATAACGTGGTTGTTCTCCGTTATGATTAAAATGCTCCTGGGAAGGGAGATATCAGAGCATAACCCGGACACCACATACACATAGTGAGCTACACATTGTCTTCTCTTATCACTTAAAATCCGCATCAATTGAGTTTTATATATTAATTGAAGTCTTAGATCGCCGTAATTTTAATACAGTTGTTGAATATTAGCATTAGACACACGATCTGGTGGCTCAAGGAGCTGTGAATTCTGTAACACAGCACGGCTTCTTGTGTGATCACCACGGTCTTTGAGTAGTTAAATAAATGCCTCTGAAGGCCCCAACAGTAGAAGGAGCTCTAGAAGTCGTACTTGTCATGTGGATCAATCTTGAAGACCTTATCAGGGTTCAAAATTCGCTTTGGGTCGACCGCAAACTTGATCTTTCTCATGAGATCCACTGCGGACACACCAAGCTCTTCTTCTAGGTATTTCCTCTTTCCCACGCCAATCCCGTGCTCACCAGTACATGTCCCGTCGTTATCCAGTGCTCTTCTCACCATATTAGCACTGAGTTCCTTGACCAAGTGATACTGGTCTGGTGTGTAAATCAGGATCGCATGGAAGTTTCCGTCGCCCACATGGCCAAGGATAGTGGAGAAGACCTTGGATTCTTTAATTTCAGCCATTGTATCCTCAATCACACTCGACAGTTTTGAGATTGGAACTGCAACGTCTGTGGTCCAAACTTTTACATCGGGAGAAATATGTTCTTTAGCGTACTGAATTGATGACCAGAATCCAATCTTGCGGGCCTGCCACAGTTCCTCGGATTCGGTATCATCACGGGCGTATTGGAACGACAGGGAGTTGTTAACGGAAGAAATGCCTTCCACTTTTGTAATTAAGTGCTTGAGGATTGTCTCATCGTTACCACCGATCTTAATGAACAGCGTCGGTGTCTTTAGCCAACGTTTTTTACACTGTCCGGAGTCATTGATCACCTGGATCATATGGTCATCGAGCAACTCTACTGCGTTCACCTGTATTCCATTCTGGATGAGTGCTGTGACAGTGTTCGTGGCATCAACTATTCTTGGGAAGCTTACAACACTGACTCTTTCGAACTTTGGCTTGAGGTGCAGCTTGAGGGTTATCTCAGTGACGATGCCCAACGTGCCCTCGGAGCCAATGATTAAGTTTGTAAGGTTGTAGCCCGCAGAGCTCTTCCGTGGTCTGTTCTTTGTTTTCACAACAGTTCCATCTGCAAGAACGACGGTCAGGTTGACTACGTTGTCCTTCATAGTCCCGTAGCGTGCAGCGTTAGTACCAGAGCAAGAGGTACCGACCATCCCTCCAATGTCTGCGCCTGGGCCGGGGTCTGGGCCTATCATGTAGCCATGTGGGCCCAGGTACTCGTTAAGGTCCTGCCAGCCCACGGCAGGTTGAACTCTGACATCGAGGTCGTCTTTGTTGAACTCGATGATCTGGTCCATTCTCGATAGAGACAGCACTATACCCTGACGTGTGGAGATGAAATTGCCCTCGATCGAGGTTCCTCCCGACATCGGCACCACCGGCACGCCGTGCTCGTTGGCAATCTTCAGGATCTCGGACACCTGCTGTGTGGACTCTGGGTACACCACCAGCTTCGGCTTCTGATGTGGTTTTGGCGAGTGCGTAGAGTAGTCGTTCGACGAGTGTGAGTCGAGCTCCGTCTGCTCCGTCGAGTACTGCTCGCTGCTTCGGAGTACGCCCTTGATCCTGCTGAACGCGTGCAAGGTAGTGGCAAAGTCAGCGTACTGTGGCGGGCCCACATCTCCCAGTGCCGTTGTTGACGATTGTGGGAACGCATCAGCCAGCGGAGCCTCCTCCCAGTGCCCATAGTAGTATCCTATGCCGGTCCCACACACCAGCGCACCGAGAGCGTATCCCGACACCATCTGCCCTCTCGCGTGCCCAGAGTGGCTACGGTGGTGTTTGAACCTTGAGAACACACGGACGGCCCGTTCCAGACGCACCCCACGCAGCATTGCTTTCCACGTCTCCAATTAGCCTGGATCCCCGTTCCATCAACACTTCTCCAATATCTCCCATTCTCGCTAGGCCCATATTTATGCTTCCCCGTCCGGCCCTGTGCGCGTACCGGGGCCCAGCATTGTGCCAACGCCTATTGTTCAGCTTCAATCGAGACGGCAAAAGGGCCAATGGGCCAATGGGCCATTGGCCCATTGCCCGTGTGACTGTGTCTTTTGGAGTACCGGGACGGGCCGTTTTGCAGGCTCTCTAGCGTAAATCCCTGGCCTGGGAGGCTTTCTTTCACAGGTAAAAAGCCTCGTTCAATGGCCTGAAATGGGAAGTTTCCGTAATAGGCAGGGCTGTGTACACTTTCGCGCATTTTCGCATATTTTCGCGGTAAAACGTGCTCAAAAGGGCAAAGAGAAAAGAAAAAAAGATTTTAGTGAGCCTCTTGTCTCTCTGAAGCACCGGTCTTTTACAAAGAATACCGCCAATCGGTTTGTTTTAGTAGCAGAGAACTCTTGTTGATGCCTTCCCGCAGCGTCCCACGCCCACCTATGCTTGCCGTCGCCCTCCCACTATAAAGAGCGTGCCACAGAGCTTCTTCCAAGAGAAACGAACCACTGAGAGATTGAAATGTCCGACCAAGACTCCAACCACTCCATCAACTCCATCAAGACGGAGGGACTGTACGATCACAGAAACCAGGCTGACTCGCTCCCAATCCGCCGCGGCTCTGTGTTTGACATGAGACTCCCGGCAGCTGCGCTCCAGGAGCAGAAGCAAAAGCCGGTGCACTCAGCAGTCACCATCACCAGAGCCAAGCTCACCGAGGGCTCAGACGACGAGAACGAGTACGCAGTTGCAGATGACACCCCGAGAACCCACAAGATCAACACCCTTCAGACCTTTCAGCAGCAGACGGGAGTCCAGAAGAGAAGCCGCTCCAAGTCCGTCACGGAGCAGCTCAAGGGACTCGTGGGAAAGGACTCGGCAGACTCCCCAGGCGGAATCCTCTTGAACAAGCCCCAGCGCTCAAGCAAGGGCAACGCTGATTCATCCCCGGTCATCCATCCTCTAAACAGAACGGCCTCTCGCTTGTCCCGTGCCGGTGCAAACGATAACCTTGACGTTGAGATGACTGAGTTTGAGCGCCGCCGTCGCATGACCCGTGGCTCTGTTGACTCGGACGCTGACTCCCAGAGATCCAGAGAATCTCAGGAAACAGAGGAAGATGTCTGTTTTCCAATGGTCCCAGAACACGTGAAAGTCAATGGCATAGACTTTGATGAAATTGAGGAGTTTATCAGTGAATCCCGCATGGAGAATGAGACCCTCAGAAAGGAGTACAATGTCCCATCATCCTCGGGCTCCTCCACCGCTGCTAACAAGTACACTCCGAAGGTCTCTAGAACCTCAACAAACTCGACCGACTCTGGTATCCAGTTTGGCTCGAACAAAGTCGAGGGCGAAGAGGCAGCTCCAGACCGCTTCTCTTTCTTTTGCTCAGACTCGGACGAGACCATCCACGCCCCAGACATTCAGTCACTGGTGGGACCGAACACCACCGCTCGTGAGTTGTTTAGAAATGGACAGCCAACCTGGTGGTTGGACTGCGTCTGTCCAACAGACGCTGAGATGAAGGTCCTGTCCAAGGCTTTTGGTATCCATCCCTTGACTGCAGAAGATATCCGTATGCAGGAGACCCGTGAAAAGGTTGAGCTCTTCAGAAGCTACTACTTTGTCTGTTTCCACACATTTGAAAGCGACAAGGAGTCGGAAGACTTTTTGGAGCCTATCAATGTTTACATTGTTGTCTTCCGCTACGGTGTTTTGACATTCCGTTTCAGCCCAATCTCTCACACAGCTAATGTCAGAAGACGTGTTAGACAGCTCCGTGATTATGTTGACGTTTCTGCTGATTGGCTCTGCTATGCAATGATCGATGACATTACTGATAGTTTTGCTCCAGTTATACACGCTATTGAGTACGAGGCCGATGCCATTGAGGATCAAGTGTTTTTGACTCGTGAAATGGACTTTTCCCACATGTTGCAAAAGATTGGTGAGTCCCGTCGTAAAGTCATGACCCTCATGAGACTTTTGTCCGGTAAAGCTGACGTTATCAAGATGTTTGCTAAGCGTTGTCAGGATGAGGCCCAGGGTATCGGTCCAGCGTTGACCTCTACCGTTAACCTGGCCAACTTGCAAGCTCAAGGTGGACTCCAGGCTCAACCAAGAGCCGATATTGCATTGTACCTTGGTGATATTCAGGATCACGTTGTTACCATGTTCCAAAACTTGCTCTCCTATGAAAAGATTTTCTCCCGTTCGCATTCCAACTACCTGGCCCAGTTGCAAGTTGAGTCCTTCCACTCCAACAACAAGGTCACCGAGATGTTGTCCAAGGTCACCCTCATTGGTACTCTCCTTGTGCCAATGAACCTCATCACCGGTATGTTTGGTATGAACGTTCGTGTCCCTGGTCAGGAATACCCAGGATTGGGTCCGTTTTTTGGTATTCTTGGAGGGCTCGTGTTCCTTGTTATTCTCTTCTCCACCCTTGCCAACTGGTGGCTGACCAGAAAGGCAAGACAGGAGAAGAATGATGGTGTTTTCGCATCCTCGAGCTCCCGTTCGGTCTTCAGCCTTGGTAAGCGCAAGGCTCGTGGTCTCGGAGTCGAGAGATCGAGAGAGACGAGATCCGTGCTTTCTAGATTTGATAGATATGACTGATTGTCCAGCCCCAGTAATAGCAATAATAAAAGGTCTCAGTTGGATTGGACACTGTAGAGACCACATAAAGTCGGTGGGAAAAATTACTCTAATTAATCAAGATATATTTGCTCTCTTTTTGGAGGCTCTTCACGTGATATTTACCCGGCTCGGATTGTGTTATCTTTCGAGAACAATGGAGAGAGTCTTTCTCCCTATTGTTCTCGCGGGGTTGAGGAAGCAATATAGCATACATCACACCTTGTTGGTACCGGAAACTGAAAAATAAAGCTATCGAAAGCATGGGCCCTTATTTTTACAACACCTGTCTTCTCTGTATATAAACCAAGGTGACCCCCCTTCTCCGACGAGAAGTGTAGTGATGCGAACATCCTAGACAGGTGAACAGTGCCTCCCCACAAGTTAATGAAACAATTCTACGATATCATCGTGATTGGAGGTCCACCTCTGGTCTATCGGCCACTCTGACTGCCTCATGAGCAGTCTGCTTTGTGCTTTGTATTGATTCTGGCGTGCCTTGCAACAGATATGTTAAGAAATCCCACAACTTCTTTAGTCAGGACGTCGAGTCTCTCTTGGAATTCAGAAACACAGACAAGGCACAGATTGGAAGGTACAAAAATTTTTTCCTTCTTGGACGACACCATACAGGCATTGAAGAGGAAGGAAGATGGCACCTTGACCGTCTCCACCTTGGATAACGGGGACTTTCAGGCAAAGTACCTTATTCTTGCGGCCGGTTTAAACGATGACATTGACACTCCTTCAATCAAGAAAGAACATCTTCAAACTCTGGGGTAACAGCGTCTTCTACTATCCATACAGTCATGGCCACGAATACCACCGAAAGAGACTTGGGGTTCTCTCTTTATATGAAAAGATTTTGCCAATGATAATTCCAGCTGTTTACAACTAGAACAAAGACCTGACCGTATTTGCTTCAAATGAATTCACTAAGAATGTTGGTCAGAAAGAGTACGAGAAAAGAGACATCAATACCATCAGCAAAGAAATCTTTGAGATGACTGGTGACTCCTCTGGTAAACCTCAAGTCTGTCACCTTGAAAAATGGTGATATTGTATAACTAGACATGGTTTACTTCATTCCTCCATCCGTCGTCAACCTCAAGGAGCAAATCACCTGCTTGGGCGTTGCATTGGATGAAATGGGATTCATCAAGACTGAGGTGAGGGGATTTCTCAAGCCACATCCGTGAAAAATGTATTTGCTTCTGGCGATTGCCAATCCTTACTGCGTCCCTGGACTTGTGCAATATTTTCTGGTCAGCTCGCTGCCGTTTCCATTGCACATTCTATGTTTGCTGAAAGCTACGCAATAACTGGGTCCACCGGTGGTAATTCTCAGCCCTGATTCCGGGAATCACAGTCTATTGTATTTCTACAAATTATAGCTATTATTATAATGTTTCCTTTTTATAGTAATTAAAGATTACTTTGTACTTTTTTCTTTTTGTTGGTTTTCTTGGTAGTCTTAGCCTCATCAGCTTGGATCAAAATCTCATCTGGGTCACCCTCTGGACCGTTCTCGTTCTTGAACACTTTCTTTCTCCACTCCTGAACGTTTCTCTTTTTAGCAATTTTTCTTCTATCTTTCACTCTAAGGTCCTTTGGTCTATATGGAGCTAACTTCTTCAAACCAACAAATTCGTTCAAGTCAGCATCATCAGCCATAAAGATCTCTCTAGCGGTCAAACCGAATGTTTCTGGGGAAACTTCACGGTACTTGAAGGTCTCCTTGCGTTCCTTGGAACGACCCTCGCGCTCTTCCTCTACCTTGTCCATAATCTTAAGCTTATTCTCTTCCAAAACCTTTGAAGCAATTTCCTTGGCTTTTTTCTTCTCCTTCTTGTCCTTCTTCTTTTCAACGTGCTCAGCCTTCTTGTCCATTTTTGTCGCTTGGGCTTCGTTGTCATCATCACCTTCACTTTCACCATCCTCCTTAAAGTCCTTCATGATCTCATCATCTTCATCCCAGGTTGGCTTTCCTGTATCATCCTCTTGACCATCAAAGATCTCACCAAGAACAGAATCCCAATTGGAATCATCAAAGTCCTCATCAAGCAAACGATCACTGATTCTCTTAGCGGCCTTCTCATCGATTGTCATGCCGTACTCTTTCTGAACTTTTTCTAAGAAGTCTGCTAGCTTGTTCAACTCTTCTGTCTTCTTCTTCTGGAATTGCTCGTTCTTTTGCTCTTTCTCTTGAGATTTTTCTTCCTTCTCTAGTTCTCTCTTTCTTTTACGTGAATTCAGCTTATCTCTTCTTATTGTGGCCTGAGATCTGGCATAACTGATGATCTCTGCAGAGTTAGGGTCTTCATATCTAAAATTGAAAGCATGTTCAAACTTCTCAGCTGCTTCTTCAAACTCTTCATCGTCTTCACCATGACGGTCGAGATTAATCTCTTTATCACCTTCTTGTGGGATCCAAGCATGTGATGAAACAAATGCTTCAAGGAACTTCTCAGAGTCCTGGTCTGGGTTTGGAAGCGCTGAGATTGTAGATCCTATGCTCTTTTTGACCTCTTTCTTCTTCATAAATTCAGAATCTTCATCATCGTCTTCATCATCGTCATTAGCAAGATTAAGAGCATCCTTAATCTCAGATAAAATTGTGTTACGCTCTTCTTCTCTTTCCTGGTCATAGGTCTTGACATCTTCACGATTAGTTTCCTCTTCCTCGTCGTCATATTCTGCACCTGTGTTTCCCTGGAGAAGGTTCATTCTGTGGTAATCTTTCAAGTAGATCGGCTTGTGCTTCTCTCCTTTCTTCTCTACAGCCTTCTCTGGCTCATCGAAGAACTTCACATTTGGGTCAAAAAGAGATTTGTCATTGGTCTTCAAGGCATGGAAAACTTTGTTGAAGCCCTCCTCAACGTCTTCGGTTAACAATTCACCAAACTCATCCTCTTCTTCACTGGTAGAACTCTCATCTTCACTCTCGAACTCCTCCTCGACCTGCTTCTTAACAAAAGCATCAGCGTTCTCCAGCTGGTGCTCCAATTTGCTCTTCTCAACAGCAGCACGGGCCCTCTGGGCAGCAGATTTCTTTCTAGGCATCGTAGAGTGTCTCTTAACTGTTTTCAAAGTAAGAGACTTCACTAACATCACAGCAGCCCATAAATAAAAGAAAATTTGTGATGCGCAAAAAACGGATTCGCGCAAACATTCGCGAATCTCAATAGTGTATGGATGTTTATAGACTCATTTCTCGGATTGTTCTCCATTAGCTACAATTTACCATCATTAATACTAACAATATTAATCTCCATACAAAAACAAAACTGTGCTAAAATATACAATATTCACCAAGTAATCAGCTGGAATCTGTCATCAATCTCTTTCTGGGATGTGATGTACTCCAGCGTTCTTTCAAAGTGTCTCTTGGGTGTGTCATTCGAGGTACCTTCATTATTCAAAGACTCAATGTTCGTCTGAATGAGCTCAATCAAGCCGTTAATGTACTTGATGGTAATGCTGTTATTCCCGTGAATAAAGTAATACAAACATCTGTTCAGAATTTCAACGAATAGTTCAATGCTGGTGGATGAATCCATCACCATATCAGCAACACGCAACGATCTCTGGAGACATTCCAACACCCTCTTTCCATCTCTGTAAAACTCGGTGACACCTTCTTCCTCGCCTAATGCTGGAATTTCAACACCCCACCATAGATGAGAGGCCAAGTAGACGGCGCGACACTGATCTTGCTTCTTTAGGAGCTTAGAGCCATGGAGTGCGGTCTTGGTGATCAATGTGTCGTAATTGTCTCTAGAGAAATTTCGGCATTGTTGTAATGCACCAGCAAGTGACATGATGGACTGATACTGAGTACGAGAATCACTAATGGATTCCTCATATATAGTAAAACACTGGGCAAAGAACTCATATGCAAACTCTTCTGAGTTCACTTGGTCTGCAAGAATGGCAGACGCAAGGTGAAGTTTGAAACAGAGGTCATTAAGTCCTGCAGAATACAAATCCTGGATTACTCTTGAAGCAAACTTAAACAAGGAGTTTGTGGACTCCTGGTTATTGTTGCGTCTAATAAGTTTGAGTGTATTGAAGAACAGTGGTGGATATGTGTGTTTAATATTTCCTGACGAGAGATGGCTCTTGAGTGTGGTGATTAATTTTGAGTGAACAGTAGTATCTTTGTTCCAAACCAAATGGACAATCTTAGCCAACTTTTCTTGCTCGTTGATATATTCAAGAGATTCATCCCCATTCTTATCCATCTCTTTGTCTTTTGAGGTGATGATAACACTTAGAAGTTTAACAAGACCATTCACAGCCTCGATGGTCTTGATCTTAATATCCTCTGTAAGGATCTTATTTAAAATCTCCATACTTACTGATTTTTGGATCTTGATAGGTTGTGCATCTAGTAGTTCAGCATAATTGTGCAACTTCAAGATGTCCAAAAAGTTAGAGTAGTTCTCCACAGGGGTCATCAATAAGAGCTTGAAATTTTGGTCAGAAGAGTCGGTGGCGCTGTCAAGCTCCGCAATCTTTACATGAGCAAACTTGAACAAGTGGTCAATATTACCGTAATTCTCTGGATAGTATGTGAGTGTAAGTCTGGCAACTGATTCCAGGAGGTAGCTGATTTCCTCAATAGCAAGTTCCCTCGACTTGTCCAACTCGTTAATATAGAACCAAAACTTTTCAAACAAGTTGAGATCAAGGACTTTCTGTGGGGATGGATCTTTTATTTCTAATTCTGATTTTGATTCTGAATCTTGCTCTTCCTCCAACTTTTCATTCCCCTCTGTCTCAGTTTTCTCGCTGTCGACAACCTCGGCATTTGCATCCAGATGCTTTCCTTCCTTAGACTCATCAATGGTCAACTTCTCCAAGTCTGTGAGATCCTCTCTCTTGGCAAAATCGGTGAGTCTGTCAATCAAGGTTATCAACACTTTTTTCAAACTGACACTTGGATTGAGGTCTTTAATGCAGTTCAAGTACACGTCCAAGGTGTACAAGTGGAATTCATCTGGGAACACCTGAATGACAACGTCGAGCAAGTACTCCTGTGCGATAACGTCTCTACACTGGACAATTTGCTCCAGTATAGTTGGCAGGATGTAGGACTTGTAGTAGTCTCTGTCGTTCTCAAGCTGCGAAAGTCTAACGAGATTGGATCCGACCAGGATCTTCAGCTCCTCTCTCTCCTTGGTCCTCTTGGCCTTCTCCTTCGAAGGGCCCTGGTGCTGCAAGCGGACCCACAGCTTGTTCATCTCAACAAAGTTCTGGATGACGAACTCGATGGAGTCTCTGTTCTCCGGTAGAAGAGATTTGGTTCTCTGTTGCAGGTAGTAGCGCAGGAAGAGGCCCCTAATCGGGTACTGCACGCCACGACACATCTCTATCATGTCCTTCATGATCTCCTTCACAGGGGCATCTGGCACAGACATGTAGACCGTGCCGACGGTGATCATCAGGTACAGTCTTGGAACGATGTTTCCAGCGTACTGGACGAGCTCGTACAGGTCGGCGAGGTGGTGGTGCGGGTGGTTATCCCTGAGGAAGCCCGCCAACAGGTTCAGCGAGTCAAACACCATGATATAGAGCTCGTAGTACTGCTTCGGGGTCAATTGGGACGTTCTCAACTCCGTGAGGAAGTTCGACGCGTGCTTCAGCGCATCCATCAGCTTCCCACGAGTCTCCAGGCACCTCTTCATCAGCTGGGTCTCGTGCTTGATGGTGTTGCTGGCGTCTTTGAGCAGCTGCTGCTGCTCCTCCGCTGTCAGTGTGTCCGCCATTCTCGTATCCACTGTGATTGCTGGTCAACAAATCAAGAAGAACGGCTCGTCCTTCCAATGCTCAGCTTTGTTATCGTTGGTGCTGGTGCTGTTTTTTCCCGGTGTGTTGAGCCCTTTGGCCAGCCTAATCTTTATGGGTGGCCTGGAGGCCAAGAGATAGCAGCATCGAACGAGTTCGCGAGAATGCGCGCTTATTCCCGCTTTAGGCCGCGAAGGCCTCCCCCATCTTTGAGAAATAGTGAAAAAGACCATGGGGTGCAAAAACCTGGAGAAGTTTGAGACCCACAGGTGTGCTTCCCGTGCAAAGAACCAATCAGGAGCTCATACTACACAGAATGTACAGACTTGGCTCTCAGGGCAGAGCTGCGCAAAAGCAGCTGTCCCAGATCCCGTACACCGGGAAGAGTGTGCTGCTCCCACAACGTCTTCCAGCAGAGAGCAGGGACGAGCAGGACGTGAAGCTGCTGCTAACGATTCTGACGTCGCAAGCCGACACCCAGACCCAGCAACAGCTGCTGAGCTACGTGGTGCATTACATTCCACGTGTCAAGCGGGAGGAGGACGTCCACGCGCTCACGCAGGCCTTCCTCAGCAACCCGACGCTGTTCAACCCACGGGACTTTGATGGGTGCTACCTCGTTATCGAGGCCGTGAAGGCGCTGTTTGAGCTCAAAATACGCATATCACAGCCTACCCTCCCTCTGACAAATTTCTTCCATGGCTTCACCTCTGCATTGTACCACCACCCGGTCGAGGACTGGAAGAAAATCCTCGTCCTAACCGGTATTCTCCTCTCAAAGCCTGTCTACAATGAGCTCGCCATCCCGGAGAACAGAAACTTCTTCGAACATACCTACGACTCATGTGTTCAGCTGAACCACGAATTGTTTGTCCGTTGCTTCCAAAGTGCCCCTCTCCACTCCTATGAAGTCAAGTCCCTTGTAACATTGTCTCTCGCATGCTCATTGATCAGCTTCTCCGGCTCACAAAAGAAAAATCTCCCACACGACTCCATCATGATGCACGCTGTTGATATGGTGTTCCTCTCTCCCTTGGGTCTTGCCAGTATTGGTGACCCACAAGGAATGACTACAAGACCTCTGATGAAACATTTAAGTCGTGTGTCGTTCCTGATAGAGAACTGCTTCATCAATGGTGTCAAATGGCCAGTAATGGATGGCTCGCTCTCCATCTTGCTCGACTTTGCACACTCTCTGTATGACAAGTGTCTTCCAATAATTGGTGACCCACAAACATGGGAGTTGCTGAAAAGCGTCCTATTCGGTGTCGTTATCATGCTTCAAGGGTTTGCCTCGTTCTCCTTGAACTTGTACAATGGACTCAAGACTGACGAATACTCCATCCTCTCCACCAAGGTTGTCAAGACTCTGTACTTCCTCAATTTTATACTTGAAAAGATTGGTACTGGCGGGTTCCAGGCCTATAATTTTGTTTTCCTCACTACAATTGAAGGTTTGTTCCAATACTCGAGTCGTTCTGCCGAACAGCTTGGTTCGTTCATGGTCTCACACACAAACCTTCAGCATGTGCCACAGTCTCATTACGAGTCATCCAAGGCCATGTTTACTATCAACTTCTTTGAGATATTCACCAAGTCCTGTTCACACAACTATCACGATAACGTTATCTCTGTGTTCATTAACCACTTTATTCATCTCCCACTTTTACCACCTTCTTCACCACAGGATGAAATGACCACACATCGCATGCTGATTGAGGCTGCGCACAGTGTCAAATTGGCAACTTTTACGCCACGTAACGCAGTTATTACTGCTGCTACGGCTCCTACGTATCTACGCACGGTCCTTTCCCAGTTTCCTGTTTGCTTGTCCTCCCGTCAACTGATCATTGCAGTGGAAAGCATTACTAGAGCGGTGGCACCGCCATCTGACGCTTACTACTTGAATAAGGACAATTTGAGAGAAGTGCTGCACACACTCTACATCACCATCATCAACTCTCCATGTTCGCAGCCATTGGCCGAGCCAGGAATGGGTCCTAAGACCTCGAGAGAAGCACTGATAAGTTCGCTGATTGGTACTTTAACTTACATTCCTGTTGAAATGCTGGAAAACTGGCTGAACAATGTGTGGGAGTTGAGCTGCGGTGATGCCTTCTTGGAACAACAGTTGTGGAAACAGATTAGCGAGGGTCTAGACATTCAGAGGGGTACTATCGGTATTCAGTGGTGGTACAATCGTGGTGGTGTTCGTACAAAGCTATAATCACATTCGTGTGTTTTTTTTGCTTTTTTTTTCATTGATAGTAATGCATTAGGGAAGAGAGAATATTTATTTATCAACTGCTGATATGACTGTAGAGGTAACAATTTATATGCACTTTTGCTTCTTCTTATTTTTTTGTATCTTTTTTGGCTCCAACTGGATTGGGGACTTTATGGAATAGGTGTCAATCCCTTGCCTCCATCAACTAAGACGTTTTTGATGTTGGCCATGCATCTAAGGTTGGACTGGACTGTGTTATCAGTAGTGAGGTTTCCAATGTGTGGGGTAATAGTAACGTCCCAACGCTTGCCCCAGCGAGGGTCCACGTGGTTTGGCTCGTTATCAAACACGTCGAGACCCACAGAGCACACAGTTCCGTCATCCAGTGCCTTGAATAGAGCCTCTTCGTCAATGGCACTTCCACGGCCAATGTTGACGATCCGCACGCCTCGCTTTACTGTTTTGAGCGAATCCTCGTTGATCAGATGGATTGTCTGCGGCGTGTGCGGAACGGCAATAACAATCAGATCTACATCCTTGATTAGCTCTGCAAATGTTGGAACATAGGTGACAGGGTATCCGAGCGTTGTAACCTCTTGGTTCGAGAGAGGGGATCTCTTTGTGTATCTTACCTTCATGCCAATAGCGTCCAGTCTCTTACCAATCTGCTTACCGATTGCACCCAAGCCAATGATTCCCGCCACTTTCCCACCAGGAGACTCCACCTTCTTGCCACCTATGCTGGAGCTGTATGCCAGGTTGGTGTTAGTCGAGGCAGGCAGTGGCTCGCCTTTTTGGTCCCAGCCGTTGGAGCCCAGGATGGCCCTCGAGGCCATGATTGTCTGGATCGGTCTGAACTGGTGCTCAAAGAAGTTGCTAAATCTGAAGCAACTGAGAGTGAGATAGAGTGCGTGGTCAGCGACATCATACTGGGAGACGTCTCCAACGTTACAGAAGACGACACCACGCTTTCTGAGCGCATCGGCCTCCTCGTCGAGATACCCGACCCACGGGAAGCAGTACACCTTGATGCTTGGTGGAAAGTAGTCCACCACCTTCAGCAGCCCTCCCATCAACCATATCGAGTGGCCCGTGGCCCACAGCGCGCTGATATCGCTCGAAGGGCCCTGTAGCTCCTCGATAAAGGCCTCCAGCGTCGTCATCTTGAACACCTTCACGTCAAACAGCCGGCAAAACTCGGCGTACTCTGCCGTGTGTTTGGCGTGCTCGGACTTGTCTGTCTCCGTCACAAGAACCTTTGGCCTCAACATCCGTTCTATGTTCCAATTAGTGCAGTTCTGGTGCTTCTCAGAGCGGGAGATAGAGAGAACGATGCACCTTCTGCGGTGGGAACAGCACCCTTTTTATACAATAGAGCTTACAGACTAGAAAATGGGGGGAGCACAGGACTTCCGGATCTGGAATGTGGTACCGAGCAAAATGTGTTCGCGAACCATCTGCGAACTGGGCGGGACACACTTCCGCTAGCAGAAGGCGACTGCGCGCTCCGCGCGGAGTTTCGCTTTTGGTCTTCGAAGAGGTAAGAAAAGTGACACAAAAACGGAGCAAGGGGAGGGTGTGTGGAAGACATTTGTGGTGGAGTGGTGAGCAGTCAGGAGCTGTGTGGAGGGGATGAGAAGGTTTCCCTCCTTCTGGCAGTGAAATAGTCGCTTTAACACACCGAAAGAGTATTTTCCGTGACGCAGAATGGCCGTTATAGTTACTACCCAGGCCGGCACTGAGTCGAGAAGTCAGGAGCTCTCGAGGGAGCAGCACGAGCTCCTTGCGTCGCCTGCCGTGGATGAGGAGCACGAGTCTCTCACAATCTCCTTTAGCGAGTCCCAGAAGGCACTCCGGCAGTGTGAGGCCTTCCTCAGGGCTCAGTGCCACCTCCAAAACTTCTGGGTGGTGTCGCACTTGACCACCATCGTCGGAACGATGCTCTACGCATTCGCCCTCGTCACAAACAAGACCCAGATGCAGCAGTCGTCGTACACATTCAGCACATGGGGAACTATTATCACGTACATCATCGTCCTCTACCGTTGCAACTTTGAAGAGCAGGTTGTAGTCAACAAGGAGAAGGAGGAGGTTATCCTCAAGCCCACTGTGATGTGCGTTTCCGAGTTGATGAAGAACGAGAACGCACAGTTGTTGGGGTACATATTCCTCTGGCTCCTCACAGACAATACAGTTGTCAAGTTGATCCCCTTCTTTATCTACTCCATAATCAACTTGTCCTCCTACTTCACTTTGGAGTTGATCCCAAACTCGCCGTTCTCGAATGCCTTAATGCCCCTCTTAAACTACTTTGAGATCCCGTTGCTCACGTTGGCATCGCACTTTGACCTTGTGGCCATCGGCTTGTTGATAAATGAGTCTCTTGCCTACAAGAACTGGTATCCATTAGTGATTTACTTGGCCATCTGGTCGTTAAGATACGAAAACTCAGAGATCAGTCGTTCTTCCATAAAGTCCATCGTAACAGTTGTAGATGGCATCATGTTGCTGAGCTTCGTGCAACAAAGAGTACAGGATGAATACAGATACTGGAGAGGCCACTGTACTTTTATGATCCCTGTCAATCTGTCCTTGTTGGATTCTCTAAACAGAGACAAATACCGTGACGCTGATGATAATGAGGATGCTGAGAAGAACCATGAATAAAGATTTGAGAGGCTTGTCCTGGCTTTCTTTTTTTGGTTTTGCTCTCCTGGATATTATTATAATTATTTTCCCCCATTTTCCCTTTAGCTACAAAAAATTGACTAGCATATTATAATAATCTTATATCTTACATTATTATAAGCGTAGTTGTGTTTTTGGTTTCATCACTTAAGCTCCTCTTTTAATTCCAACAATCTTTCCCATCCTTCGCTGTCTTCCCAAGACATTTTACCTTTGCTCATCAATGATTTAACAGTCTGTCTTGCCTTGTACTTCCAGTCCTTACAAACCAAATCGCCGGCACCGTACTTACCATCACGCTCACCAAACGACTCATAAGCAGACACCAAGTCTGCACATGCCTCGACAGTCTGGTTCCAAACATCCTCATTGGTCTCTAAGTCACTGCTATGAGAAATGGCACGGTATGCCTTCTCATAACAGTCAAGAGTGTTCCATGGTTTGTTACTCCACAACTCAGCACGAGCAACCAAACGCCAAAGACGAGATGATGTCGTGATAACGTTTGGTAATAGAACCGTAATAAACTCTAAACAGCTCTTCTGGAAGAATGTTAAGTTGTTCTCGTCATATGTTGACGTAACCAAGATCTCAACAAGTTTCTCCACGACTGGGATATCGATAGAGCCTTCACCGGCCTGGTCCTTCTTGAAATCAATGAGTTTACGGCATGCCCAAAGTACGTCATCCCATTCACCCAATTTAGCAGCCACAATGAGGTAATTTTCCCATAATTTCCAATTCTTTCCCTCAGAGGTGGAGGTGGCCTTCTTCAATGCGGAGAATGCCTCTTTCACCTTGTCAAGCCTCAAATTGGCAGTCGCCAAGTTGGACCAAGAGTGAGATGAGGTGTCATCAATCGACACACAACGGGTAAATGCTTCAGCTGCCAGCTGGAACTGTGAGGACTCCAAGCCAAAGCAACCGTACAGGAACCAAGTGTCATAGTTTAATGGATTAATCGTCAATGCATCATGCAAATGCTCAATAGCAACCATAATGTCCTTCTTGTAGTTAAACTTACCAAGCGAGACCTTAGACTTCCAATATTTGCCAACCTCCCAGGCCTTGAGCCAATACTGTTCATCCTGTGTAATATCACCCAGGACGGACCAAGCTCTGGCGTCTTCTGGATGCTCTGACACACGCTTCTCAATGATCTCCTGGGCTTGAGCTTCTTCACCAATCGAAGCGTGACATAGGGCCTTGTCCACTACAAGTTGGAGACGGTCATAAATTTCCAGAGCGGACTTGATGATACCAAGAGACAAAAACTTCTCAGCCAAGGTGGAATCGAGCTGCCAGCGTGGGATCAATGGAAGCTGGAAGATGTATCTCAACTTTGTGTAGTCCTTGACCTTGGATATGGATTGGTTTGTTGATTCTGCTGGGATATATTTTTCTGAAATCTTCAGGCCGATCTCCTCAACGAGGGTCTGCATTTGCAAGATACCACGCTCGATTGTACGAGCCTTGTTTGTTTCCAATTTGGAACGTTCCCAAAGACCACGGGAAAACGTTGTATAGTTGACACCCTTCTGGTCAGATTGATACAAGACACGTTGGACCAACGACATCAATTGTTCCTCGACGAGGGCGTTACCGGATGGCGATGTGGCTCTTAAGGTGTAAAGTCTCAACAGCAATTGCAAGTTGTCAAAGTCTGACAGAGTTGGTTGGTTATTTGGATCCAACTTTTGCAAATGCTCTGGGATGTACTCCTGGCGGATTGTGATTGGGAGCAAGTCTCCGTAGTTAATTTCGGTTTCGTCTTGTTTCTGCTTCTTGTAGATCTGATCATCTGGGTCGTCAGTTCCGAGGGATTCGTAGTGTGGTCTTTCTAGCAGCAGGTCCGAGTTGAGAGCATGTGCCTCTGGCTGTGCATTTTCCTCGTTTGAGGAGTTGTTAAAGTAGTTTGACTGCGCAAGAATGATGAGCTGTGAGTTTGCAGTCTGCTGGAACTTTGTGCGCTTAGCACGGGCACCGGTCAAGACAAACTCAAACTGCGTGAGCTGCTGGCACTTTTGCAACTCTGGGAGGACCAAGTGCTCGAGGTTTGATTGCAGGAGTACGTTGGCCTTTTCCAAGTGGAAAAGAACTGTCAGGTCCTTTTGCAGCTTTGGCTCGGCAATCTGTGGTGCAATTGTGTTGATGAGGGAGACATCAAAGAGTGCTGTGAGGACAGCGAGGTGTGGGCCTGAGAACTCCGGGTATAAAGAGCACTGGACGGTGATGGCACGGCTTCTCCACCACTTGCACACAGCATCAAAGGCGGATCTCACTCCTTGTGAGAGCAGCTCGGAGGAGGCCTCGTCGGTTGAGAAACATGCAGCTGCGTCAACCATGAGCAGCGAGTGCTTGACATCTGTGAGCTTTTCAAAGAGGTGGAGCGCCAGCAGCAGCAGCAGTGGGTCTTCACACAGCTCGTAGATCACCTGGCCAAACGATCCCAGCAGTCTTATGGCGTGTGTGTTGACCTCGTGGCTAGGGGCGTGTGGGAATAGCAGTTCTGGGGCAGAGACTGGTGCTTGTGGGCCGGTGTAGTTGTTCTGCACAAACGTCAACAGCGCCGAGACAGCAATATACAGTGCACCTTCTCTGTCCTGGAGCACTAGCCTGGTGGCCAGCGTGTCGAGGCACTCCTGCAACGGCACAGACCCGTCGGTGGGAAGGTGTGATGCCAGTGCGTGCTTGTTCTGTAGTAGCACCTCGTGTGGATGGTGGGCGATGAGCTCGGCCGTGCCGGCGAGCTGTGCCTCCGCAGGAGGCGTCGCCAGCAAAAGGTGTGCGTGCAAGTCCGTCATCTGTGTGCCACTTGGTCTAGGGCCTTAGAGAGCTGGCCTTAGGAGTTGTGATTCGGCCGTCCACTGCCTTCTTTGTACGCTGGTGGTATCTTTTTTTTCACTTCTGGCGATGAGCGCCAGGGCCGCTTAACCATGCCGGTGCTCATAACAGGAGGCAGTGCCCATAACCACCCTCGTATTCCTGTGCGTATCCTTCGAGCGGGAGAAATCTACGAGCAATACAGCTGGTTTCGACAGTGGGAGGAGCTGGAGAAGGCGCTCTGAGAGCGGGCATTGTGCTGGGGGTTCTGGATCAGCGTGCTTTGCGGCGGAGTCTGTGCCCCCATACGCCTATCAGAAGCTCTGTAGCCCCCCCGGCCGCTGCTCGCCGTTGCAAGGTCCCCGAGAACGTGGGCTCTCGCACAAAACGTGGCCCCTATGCGTAGATGCACAAGCCTTAAAGGCTATGGATGTACACGTTTTTGCCCTCGTGTGCCACTAATGGCCCAACGGTGGAGTCATCCAGTTGGGCAGCTGCCCAGCTGTTTATGCTGCTGGGTAAGCACAGTCCCAGAGCTCCTTGTAGACGTCCAAGTGCCCAGACACGGAACAATGCAATTGCTTGGCTTTCCAAGACCAACACGCTTACCCCTGAGCTGGGGCCGAGCTGGCGAGGAAGACATGCCATTGCCTCGACCCGTGCTAGGCCTGGTACTTGCCTGTGCTGGGCCTGGTACTTGCCCAAAGCCTGGCACTTGCCCGAACCTGGCACTTGCCCGAAGCCTGGGACCGCAGACGCATCCCATCTACTGATTAGACACACGAGGGCGCTACAATCAAAAAGATTACCGGCTGTGCAGCTGACACAGCGATCGACTGGCATTAGTAGGAGCGGGCTTTAGAAAGAGCGGGCTTCTGGGATGTGCGGTGGTACTGTCCCCAGATAACTATATAAGAGCACCGCATTCCTCCCGTTCTCCTTCCCCCCTGTCTTCTCCCTGACCTTGCATACACCTCATCACACACCCACACAATGGCGGACGCTAAGGAAATCGAGTTCGAAGAGACCACCCAGCAGGAGGTCCGTATGGAGGTCCACAACCCGGACGGGACGACCATCTCGTACGACTCGGAGGAGCGTAAGGGCCGTTACAAGAAGAAGAAGTCGATCTCAGATATCTTCACCATCATCTGCTGCGGTGTTGCCCTTGCCTCGGACGGGTACCAAAATAACCTCATGACCATGATCAACACCGTCTTCACAAAGCTGTACCCACACATCTACTCTGCCCAGGTGAAGACTAACGTCTCCAACGCCCTCACCGTCGGTGAAATCCTTGGCCAGGTGTCTATCGGCCTCACCTGTGACTACATGGGCCGTAAGTGGGCCATCGTGGCCACTACGGTCCTCATTGTTGTCGGATCCATTCTCGCCTGTGCCGCTCACGGATCAACAACCCTCGGTATGATTTGGATGTTCTTGGTCATGCGTGGTGCTATCGGTGTCGGTGTTGGTGGTGAATACAGTGCCTGCTCCTCTGCTTCCTCTGAGTCCGCCAACGAGGCCTCTAAGAAGAGAGGCAGAATCTTTGTCCTCGTCACAAACTTGCCGCTCTCCCTCGGTGGCCCAATTGCCCTCTCTATCTTCCTCATCGTCTACTCTGCAGCTGGACCAGAGCATCTCAACACAGTCTGGAGAGTCTGCACAGGCCTCGGTGCCGTCTGGCCACTCGCCATTTTCTACTTCCGTTTCAAGATGGCTGCCTCTATCCTCTACAAAAAGTCCCAGATTAAGAAGAACGTCCCATATCTCCTTGTCTTCAAGTACTACTGGCGCCGTCTCCTTGGAACCTGTGGCTGTTGGTTCATCTACGACTTTGTCACCTTCCCAAATGGTGTCTTTTCTTCAACCATTATTGCTAACGTCCTCGGTAAGGGGTCCAGTGACATCAAGAAGGTTGCCGAGTGGACCCTTTTGCTTGGTGTTCTCTCCTTGCCAGGTGTCTTTGTTGGCGCCTTTACTGTTGACATGATTGGTCGTAAGTACTCCTTGATTATTGGTTTCACAGGCTATTTGGTTATCGGTTTGGTTATTGGCTGTGCCTTTGACCAGGTTTCCAAAATTACCGGTTTGTTCATTGTCTTGTTCAGTTTATTCAACTCCTTTGGTAACTTTGGCCCAGGAAACAACATGGGTCTGACATCTTCTGAGTGTTACGCTACCCCAGTTAGAGGTACCCTCTACGGTATCTCTGCTGCCTTGGGTAAAACTGGTGCCGTCGTTGGTACTCAGGCTTTCACTGCCATCAAGACCAACTTGGGTCAGAGATGGACTTTCATTATCTCTGCCATCCTAGGTTCTGTTGGTGTCGTTTTGGCCTACTTCACCATTCCACACTTGAAGGATGACGACTTGATGTTGGAAGATATCAAGTTTGAAAAGTACCTCAGAGAGAATGGCTGGGAAGGTAAGTTTGGTATGAACGACTCCTCCAGCGAAGAAGAATCCATTGACAAGGTTTCTGTTGAAAAGCTAGAATTCGAGACCTCAGCTAAGAAATGATTTTGCTTATCCGTTGGTAAGGATAAAGAAATAATTGTTTCCTGTATAGAATACCTAGCATCACCCCCTCCGGCCCTATCGTTTAATATTATGCCTTGCTTTTAATGATATCTTTTGTTAGACTGTATTTGTGCAAATTATCCCTTTGCTCAAATAAACACACGAATAGTTGTAAACTGATAATTTAATAAAATTGAATTAAACTAGTATCAGATATTTCAAAATTAATATTGTTATATTTGAGTAATATATAATGTATTTCTTTTGGTGATTCAAACTTGAGTACTTTATCAGTTCATATACATGTCATAATCTTTTCTAAATTTATCAGATTTTATAGTTTTAAAACAAAATATAATAATTATTCATTCAATTACATACCGTAAATACCATTTAATTCTTATAAGGTCTCTAATTATGCTGTAATAATAATTTATTTTGAGCATATATGAAGCAATGGTGTCTGGGTGTTTTATAGCATACCGAGCTTCGTGTGTAATCACAGATACAAAAGTTTCAGTGGAGAAACCATGGAGACATACATGTTATGATATACATTGAAAATGTTGGGAGAACGTGGTACTAGCATTTACCCAAATCAGCCAGTGGGAGCTAACTCCTTGGTAGAGACAATCAGTCGAGATTGGATCTGGGGGTGGAATCATGTCCCTGAGATCCTGATTGGATTTCCTCAAATACATACCTGAAACATACCTAGGTATCTGGCTGTAGTCTCAGAAATGTTTTATAAATATTGGTTAATAAGTACTTGGTGATGTAGATACTTTGTTGAGATTGCTTAAGAAACAGCTTTGAATGCTGCATACGTATCTTCTGCTATCTACCGCCTAGCTTCCTTGTTAGAGTCTTTCTCACATCCAGAAGTCCTTTCACACTGTAATATGAGAGCCATACTCTTGAGAGAGATTCAAAGGAGATAAGTATTTTTACTAATAGAGCCGTGTGATTGCACACCAGACTGGATGTCTCTGAGTCTCGGGAAGTAATAATACCTAGTAGCAGCTCACTGTAGGTGAGAAAATACACATACAAAAGCTGGGCTAGGGAACACTAAGAAGAACACACACAATGTAGTTCCCACCATAATGGGTAAACCCTCTAAAACAGGAAGCAAGTCGTTTATATATACTCATACTTCGTGTTGACTCTCTCAGTTTGGAATGATTATGTGCACTGCTGACGGTACGTGCACTTTCCTAGCAAAGCCCATGCATAGAAACTTTCCTTTCCTGTCACCAGAAATCCCCCCACCTCTCCCACTTTCCTTATTTTTTCTTCGTCTTTTTTTGATATCCAAGATTCAATTGTCTAAGAAGCACACCTGAATGAACTCGAAACTATCACCAAAGCTCAGAATTTTCCTGCTGGTAGCTGTTGGGTTCTTCGTCGCATATAACGTCTCGAACATTTTCTTCTCCCGCTCATCGAGCTTCTCCTACGCTGGAGACATGAACCTTCAAATCTATTCACACAACATCCGTTATGACAACAGGAATGCCAGGGGCAACGAGCAGCCATGGCCTAAGCGTAATATTCCGGTGAGTGACTCCATCAAGTTCCACTCATTCGGCGTGGCCACTGTGGTGTGCTTGCAGGAGGTGCTGAAGAACCAGCTGGATGACATCCTGGAGTCCTTAAATAGCGGACTCAAAGAGCCTGAGTGGACGTATTTTGGAGTCGGCCGCAATGACGGCAAGGAGGGCGGAGAATACTCCCCAATAATCTACAGAGAGTCAGATTTTGAACTGCTGGAGTCAGGATCGTTTTGGCTCTCGGAGACCCCAGATGTGCCGTCGAGGGGCTGGGATGCAGACCAGACGAGAATTGCAACATGGACCCACTTGAGCCACAAAGCCACTGGCAAAAGGGTCAATGTGTTTAACACACATCTGGACCACATTGGTCGGGTTGCCCGGGAGGAGTCTGTCAAGTTGATTGCCTCCAGGACCAAGAGCTATAACGACGATGTGTCGTTCATTGCTGGCGACTTCAACTCTGAGCCACAAGAGGAGGCGTACCAGACGCTTAAGCTCTACCTGAAGGACACTCGCGAGCACAATGCACATATGTATGGCTACAAGAACACTTTCACTGGCTTCAGCACCACCGACAGACACAAGGTGATTGATTACGTCTTTGTGGACGAGCGTGTGCAGGAGGCCAAGCTCTTTGGCGTGCTGGAAAACAAGTTCAGCATCTACTCCTCAGACCACAGACCCGTGCTTGTCAAGTTTGATGTCTGAGAAGCACGTTTATGTATTTATTGTCCTGCCAATTGAAGACTTTCTCACCAAGGCTTTCTCCCAAAACGCTCTGTATTGTTACTTGTACGTGAGCGATAAGCCCGAGTAGTTATATACGGCCGGCATAAACCTCGTATAAAGCATTCCAAAGGGGCAATTAAAAAAAGGTGCCAATTACCGAAAACAGCAAGAGAGCTTAAGATACTCGAGGTAAAGAGTTGGTGAGACACCCAGGCACAACACCCCTAAAACCGGCACCCCCTCCGTAGACTCCGATATCTTCACTTCGCGCGGGGCCTATACAGCGTAGGACAATGTGGCTCGACTGGGCCATTTTGCGAGTACAGAAACACCCGAAATGCTACAAAACCGCCCAGACAGCCAAGATATGATTTGTCTTGTATGATGTGTTCCTCCAGCTTTTGTCTGGACAATTAACCAAAACCAAGAGTTCCCCCACACAATGCTGTTCAAGTCACTCGTTATCGCCTCCTTGGCATCGCTCTCTATTGCAGGTGCTTCTCCCAACGCTCTTCCTTGGGCTGAGGCCATTCCAGAGGCCCAGGCCGCTGCTGAAGCCTATGCTGATGCCTACGCTGAAGCTATTGCAATTGCACACCCAGACCCAGAAGCTTATGCCCTTGCAGCTTCTGCTGACGACTGTGCTGCTATCACTTGTCACGCTGCTTGTGGTTACCTCATTCTGGACGGTGCTGCATGCTCCACTAACAAGACCGACACCTACTCGGGCCCTTACAATACCACTTGTTTGTGTTCCGCAGACTCCCACTTTTTGCAGAGATATGTTCCATGTATGGAGTGTGGTTGGACTTTGTGGAAGTACTACGGCCCATACGTTACCGAGGCTCTGGCCGCTTGTGGTACTTTGTCTACTGAGCCAACTGGCACCTTGAGATGTTCCACCACCTTAACAGACTCTTACACCAAAGATGCCAACGCTGGCTGTGAGTACGGTGGTGCCTGTGTCAGCTCATCTTCTAGTGTTTACTCAAACTCCACCGCTACTGATTCTTCTATGGTTATGTCCTCCTCTTCTGGTTCTGCTGGGTCCTCTTCTGATGCTGCTGCTTCTTCTTCTTCTTCTTCTTCTCCTTTTTCTTCTACTTCTAATAGCTCCTCCTCTGCTGATTCCTCTTCATCCAGTGGTGGTGCAGCCGCTTTTCTCACCGGTTCTTCAGTTATCGGTGCTGTTTTGTTGGCTTTGATGATCTAGATCTTCTAGGCAGAATACCCTTGCTTTTTTGTTTCTAAAAAATGTAAACGTTACCAACAGTATTTATATTCTTTTTAACCTCTAATGGATACTCGGTACTTCTTTAATAATCAGTAAAATGGCAGCAGAAATAGAGCTACAAAGAGAGACATATGCTAGAACTGTTTACCAGATCGGAATTCCGAGCCAAGATTTCCTCTCCCTCATATAAAAAAGGCATTCCTTCATTGTCCAGGTTAGAAGCTATAGCTTTGTATAATTACGTTTTAGAAAGACTTCAATAAATGGAGTCAGGGGTTCTGAGTGTAATTCAGCGAAGAAAGAATAGTATGGTCAGCGGATTATATGAGCCCCAATCAGCCAGAACCGAGAGTATTAGTGAAAACAGGTCCTGACCCAACAACACTATCCAGCTCTATTGAGTTTCTTGAAAACGCACCTTAATTTCACATTACGAATCAGAACAAATCCAAAAGTAAAGATAGGGGGCACATTCAGGTTTCAATATATGACAAGACACAATAACCATAAGGATTACCGGGAAGTAATGGGTCTCTTAGCCGTCATTGTTGTTTCCTATTCTGGCATCTTTCCCTCATGCACTAAAAGGAATGTTCATAAGCTGTTGTTACTACTGCTTTTAATAAGGATTATAGTGGTTATTTATCCTATGAAGTGCCCATACCCCTGAAACTTGTGTTTCCGCATCGCATGCTAATAATGGCCAGTGCCTCTTCTCAACAGAGCACCGCCTTCGGCCACTTTAACTTGAATGGGATTCGTTGATTTGCAGATTTAGTCGACTGCTACGTTATCCCCTTTGGAAAAAATACTGTCATCTTAATTACGAATAAGATAATGACTTATAGCAAGACCAATGTAATTTAGAGATTGTGATTAGCCTTTGTGGAGCTATTATCCTTCACTTTTGCATCAGAGGCCTGTTGGACCTTTGTTACCGAATAAGCTGTGTCTCAGTGATGTTTATTTTGATTCCTGAGCTATATGTATTAATGAAGACACTGCGTGTTTTCCAATATTCTAACGATGCTGTTTCATCTCTTCCAATATCTTCGACGGCCAGAGCTTTTAGAATCTTTAGATATTCGTTCCAGGACCACTCACTCTTTTGTCTCATGTCTCATCCACACCCTTTCCACAACTAGAGCTATAACTGCCACTAGGATATCAATAATCCATTTTATTCAAGCAACATTAACAGGACCGGAAAACGTTTTCCAGTCAACTCTGGGTATTAACGGAATTCCGCTATCACCGATCAAAGACGCGTCTTTCACAATGCCAAGAGAAGAACACTTCGAGTTCTCTCGGGACATTTTGGACAACTGAGTGGTTTTGGACACCCGAATTATTACTCGCTATAAAACCAACAGGTTTTCGTAGGATTCCTCTCCCCCTCGTTTTAGTGTAGCGTAGAATTCAGTTGTTGCACTGGTTATAGTTTTCCACTTAAAAACATGCTGTTCAAGTCGCTCGTTATCGCCTCCTTGGCATCGCTCTCTATTGCAGGTGCTTCTCCCAACGCTCTTCCTTGGGCTGAGGCCATTCCAGAGGCCCAGGCCGCTGCTGAAGCCTATGCTGATGCCTACGCTGAAGCTATTGCAATTGCACACCCAGACCCAGAAGCTTATGCCCTTGCAGCTTCTGCTGACGATTGTGCCAGTATCGCATGCCACGCTGCTTGTGGTTACTTGATCCTCAATGGTGCAGCCTGCTCCACAAATGATACTGACACTTACTCCGGTCCATACAACACCAGTTGTCTCTGTTCTGAGGACTCCGGTTTCTTGAAGAGATATGTTCCATGTATGGAGTGTGGTTGGACTTTGTGGAAGTACTATGGACCATACGTTACCGAGGCTCTGGCCGCTTGTAGTACTTTGTCCACTGAGCCAACTGGTACCTTGAGATGTTCCACCACCTTGACAGACTCTTACACCAAAGATGCCAACGCTGGATGTGAGTACGGTGGTGCCTGTGTCAGCTCCTCTACCACTGGTTACTCGAACTCTACCGTTACTGATTCTAAAAACTCTTCTGTGACTGATGTTTCTGGTTCCTCCGACTCTACTTCTGTTTCTTTGACCTCTTCTGGTTCAGGAAGTACTTCTTCTGGATCTGCTGCTTCCAACTCAACTGACTCAGATGGTGCCTCTTCTGCTGATTCCTCTTCTTCCGCTGGTGCTGCTGCCATCATCGGAGGCTCTGCTGGTCTTCTTATTCTGGCCTTGTTGGTTTGATTCCAATCAGATATACTAATAACACACATTTAAAACCTACGTATTTGCATCTACATGATTTAAGCATGCAGATAAACTAATATCATTAATCAGACATTGTACTTTAAAACATGAGAGTATGGGAAATAGAACATGAAAGACACTATGCTACACCAGCTTAACGATTCTACTGAACAATTCAGAAAACCCATTAAACCTCATTAAAGATACTAGTATACAAAAGATCCAAGGTAAAGAATCTCTCTATTCACTTATGCAAATATATATACCAAATAAACTAGAGAGAAAAACTTCACCTACAACCACAGATAAGTTATAAAGAAACTTACAACTGCTTCTTGACCAAAGCGTTGATGAAGTCCTCTCTGTTACCGGTAGCACCACCCTGGATGAAGTGGAAGAACTTTCTTGGGACACCCCAACCACCAGATGGGTTAGACAACTTGAATGGCCACAAGAAGTTGTTGGCCTGCTTGAAGTTTGGACCAACAGTGTAGATCTCATGGATCAAGTCCTCAATGGAGACAATACCGTACTTACCGAGGGAAGCCTCAATGATAGAGTTCTCAGAAAGTGGGATTCTCTGCTTGTTGACCTTACCGTAACCTCTCTTGTAGATGAGCTTTCTGATGGTAGAAAGGGATGGGTAACCGTAAGCAACGTATGGCTCAACGAGCTTGAGCAACTCAGAGGTAGCCTTGGTGACTCTAACGAAGACACCGGCGTTGATCTGGAGCAATCTCAACAACTGGAGAACCTTTCTTGGTTTAGGTGGGATCTTGTTGATACCCTTGATTCTGACAACGAAGACGAGCTTTGGCTGAGCGTCAACGTAGTAAGAACCAGCAGCCTTAGCCTCACGCTTAGCGTCAATGACAGCACGCTCAGCCTGGTAGTACTCCTCCTGGTAAGCGGCAGTTCTCTCGAAAAGAGCCTGTCTCTTCTCCTTGTTGGCCTATATTAAGGGTTTGTTAGTTAACATGCTTCACTGTAATAAACTGTTCCCCAAAATGGTTCAAACTAAAACACCAAAGACAACTCTTCAACATTAATCAGCCCCGAAAGATGGTTAATTAACAGACAACATCGCCCTTGAGCTAGTCATGTTGTGGTAAGGTCTTCATCACTTAAGAAAGCGAAGTCAAAGGTGTTTCCATATTGGGGAATTTGAGCTGATAATTTCTCTAGGCTGGGTTATTCACATACCTTCTTGTTGGCCAACTTCTCAGCAGCAGCCTTCTCAGAAAGCTTAGCAGAGCGGGTAGCTCTCTTCAACTGGGACTCTGGGACGAGGATCTGCTCAGCGGTGATAACCCTTTAGTAAATGTTAGTTTTCCAAATGTTCAATACTAGAACAGAAGCTCAAGATATTAACAACATCGACATGACACCACTCATTCGATGGAAAGGATACTTCTCCCTCACCCAGGCCAGTTCTGCGAGAACTGGCCCAGGGTCAAAGGGAAAGGACAGAGGAAGCCCAGACCTGGATGACATAAAATGCTCGGTGAAAGCGTTATCTAGTCAAACCAGAGAATGGGAGCAACCCATGCCTTCTATATCGCCAAAAGTATTCCCCCAGCCACATATAATACGGCCGGAACAGTGACTCCAGCATTAGAAGTTTTTCTTTGAGAGGCCATGTGTCTTAGCGGATTGAGTAAAGAACAAAGCTTTATCAAGAAATGCCAGACGACCATCACAAATGTGTGTGTATTCTGCCAATACGTTGTTGTATCACGAGGCTCCCATGAGGGAAGAGACGTACTGCTTTGGGGTAGTCTTAGCCATTTTGGTTGTTGTTGCTTAGACAAAAGAGATGGGTATGGAAAGGTCATGAAGGACTGAATTTTTCAGTTTTTTAATAGTGCGTGCGTGCGGCGCAGGGCGCTGGGCGAGGAGAGCCTCTCTTTAGAGGTGTGCGGGTGTATAGATGAGCTTCAAACCACTGTGACTGTGCCATGGTGTGCGGATGAGTTGCCCTAACAGAGCACGTGAAATAACATAGGTTTATCGAGGCCCCTCCCACATGCGCTACTGCGTGTGGAATTTCACCTGTCGGAACTGGGTGCTGGCAAGGTTGGAGGGGTTTCCAAAGGCCTTTACTGGTGGAGGAGGTCTCAGCTTCAGCAGTTCCGAGGCTCAGTTCACGTTGCTAAACTAGGAACAAATATGGCTACAACATCAGTCGACAGAGGGGTCCGTCTGGGTGAGTTTTTGTGGTTCTAGTCAAGGGAAATTGATACCCCTGCGCGATGCTCTTATGGCACATCCAGCCTTCTGGAAGGGTCCATTTGCGGTACAGAGACCAGTAACTAACGATGGAGTGACTAGGTGGCGGACAGGAGCGTGATTACAACCACGTGTCAGATCCCCAGTACAAGAAACTACGTGCACAGGCTGACGAAGCGTTCAAGAAGCGCTCGCAGCTTTCATCCCAGTCGCAAGCAGCTTTCAAGAGAGGCGACAAGGCCGAGGCCCACGAGCTGAGTGAGCAGGCCAAAAAGCAGCTCGAGATTGCTGACAACTACAACTTCCAGGCTGCCGAATATGTTTTTAGGGAGAACAATGCCGACTCGGACTCCAATGAGATTGACCTGCACGGTCTCTTCGTGAAGGAGGCCCTGTGGATCTTGAAGAAGCGTATGGCTGCTGGAGTACAGCGTGGTGAGAGAACGCTCGAGGTGATTGTTGGTAAGGGTATACACTCTGCCAACGGTGTGGCCAAGTTGAAACCGGCAGTGGAGGAGCTGTGTGAAGAAGCGGGCTTTGATGCACACATTGATCCAAAGAACAGCGGTGTTTTGATTGTGAACTTGTCTGGAGAGACTGTTCCACAGAGTTGGCAGAATCTTGGTTCTGGTCCTGGTGCTTCTGCTTCTCAGCCACAGGCTGCTTACCATCCACAGGGCCAGCCTCAGTACCAGCAGGGCGGTTCTGCATCTCAGTACTATGGTGGTCAATCGAATGCCAACTACAACAACTACCAGCAGCAGCAGCAGCAACAACAGTCTTCTGGCAACAACGATCTCAGTGGTATCTTGTTGAAGGTTTTCTGTATATGTTTCAAGCAACTGACAAAGTAGACTTGGTCTTTTGTATAGATGTTGTTTTTCTATTGTACTATATTTTCTAAAAAAAGAAGTAAGTGATTTTCTTTCATTATTCATTACATAGCATCGTAAACAAGAGACACACCTATCTCATAGACATCAAGTACTCTTCGTTAACATCACCTAGGTTGTAGTAATCGTAGTCCACTGATTGATTCTCGAACCATTCGTAGATCAATGGTTCGAGCCATGTTCCCTGATACCATGACTTGTGGTGCTGGGATGTGGATGGATAAAAGAGAATAAATGCCAGCAGGAGGAATATAATAGAGTATATGACACTTTTGGGGAGACTCATGATGTCGGCGAACTCAATGAACCTCTTTGGGTTAGTTAGGGGTGCAATATTTTTGATCGGATGTTGTGAAACTTGTTTTGAGCGCTGTGACAATGCCACCTTGAGCAGGTCAATCTGCTTTTGTTGTTTTTGTACTTTTGCAATAAGTTCATTGTTGAACTGTTTTTCCCTTTTGACCATGTATTGCTTCCACTCGTCTTCGCTTTGCGACTGCCACATCTGAGCTTCCTCTTTCCATCTTCTGACTTCGTCTCTGAGCTGCGATACCTCAAGCTCTTTCTGTTTCAATTCCAAGTCTTTCTTGACAATCAGCTTGTCTCTGTATAGAACATCATCTTCCAGTTCTTTGGATATTTTGGTGGAGTCCTTGTACTTGTGCAGAAGTTTTGCCAGCTCCTCCTCTTTCTTCTCCAACTTGGAGATGACATCATCTCTATACTCGATCTCCTTTTCTTGGGACTCGCTTAGTCTCTTGTATTGCTTGTACTCTCTCTTAAAGCTGGGTTCAATCAGCTCCTTACCGGCATCAGCAACACCACCAGACACGGAGCCACGCAGCGGCGTCGAGGTGAGTATGTCATTCTGGAGGATGTCCATCGCCGCCTGGTCCCACCCAGCACGCTTTACGGCTCTCGCAAAATCCATCCCAAGCAGCGACTTGAACAGGCTTTTGAATTTTGACTTGTATACGCGCTGGGTGCTCGTGTTTGAGAACTGTTTGACTTGATCGAGCTGCTCGGAGTCTATCAGGGGCGCCGAGAGGTTGGTCTCGATGGCATCGATGAGGAGCGGGAGATCGCACGACGGAATGTGGCCACGCTTCCGGGTGTCCAATTGATCCCACGCAGAGTTGAAGATGACAGAGACCTCAGACATCGCTTGTTGAACACGGCTCATCCACTTGATCTGAGGACCTGGGGGTTGGGGTTGGGAGAGGGCCGCACAAGCCATAAGTGACGCGTCAGTTTTGATGTTTACGCGTAATGTGGCAACAGTGACACGACGAAAATGGCAGATCTCGAGGTATGATCTGGGTATTTCCTGGGCTAGCGACACTGCTGAGCGGAGGGTAGGGCCAATCAGCAGCAGCTGGGGAGGATGTGCAGTGAATCTGGGTTTCCTTTCCACATGTGGCCATTTTTTTGGGTGAATTGGGGATGCTAAGTAGCGGTTTTGTAGGCAGGTATTTTGTGTAGTGTATGGTGGGGGGTTCCGCGTTTCCTGTCCTGCTCTCGAAAATTTTTCATATAAAGAGATGATGGAGGGGTTAGATCAACACTAGGAATAAGGCAGTTAGAACCTTTAACCACGACAATATGACACTTCCATTTGACCTTAAGGCCGCTCCTTCGACCACGTGGGGCCCACCATCGGCCATTCCAGAGTCACTGAGATTCTCCGACATCCCATATGCTCCGTTCTCCAAGGGCGATAAGCTCGGTAAGGCCGCTGACTGGCAGGCTGCTGAGCTCAAGGACCAGAAGCTCCAGGGTAAGAGAGGTCAGAGAGATTACTTCCACGCATACGGTGCGTCCGCTGCCACACAGTTTGGCACTGAGGAGGCCGACAAGGGCGACGACTTTGAGGTTGTCGACAACTCCTCCAAGCCTGTGCAGAGACAGCCACAGGCCACAGTCCTCAAGGGTAGACGTGGTGGAAACGGTCCACAGAATGCTGCATCTGGTCCACAATCCTACCAGAAGAGACCTTTCAGCCAGGGTCCTAAGAGAGGCGGCTTTGGCGGCTACAGAGGTAGCCGTTGGAGAGACGAGAAGCCAGAGCGTGTTAGAGATGCCTCCCTCAAGGTGGACGAGGCCTGGCCTGTTGTTTCTGAGGTGGAGTTGAACAAGCTTACAAAGTTGAACTTCGAGGTCTCAGAGGGTGAGGACATTGCCACATACGGCACCATCAAGCCTTACAAAAAGCTCATTGAGCGTTCTGCTGCTCCATTGAGAGCCATCGACGCTGCCATTTACAACCCTACCGCTTCGGATGACCCAGTGATCCAGTCCTTGTATTCCAAGAACACCGCCAAGGTGTACGCCACCGACATTGTTGTCTCACAGCTGATGTGTGCCTCAAGATCTGTGTACTCTTGGGACATTGTCGTTACCAAGAAGGACGGTGTCATCTTCTTGGACAAGCGTGAGGGCTCACAGATCAACATGCTCACAGTTGATGAGAACGCCCAGGACGCTCCATCTGATGTTGTTGATGCCAACGTCAACAACTCCACAAACCTTGCTCTTGAGGCTCTGTTTGTTAACCAGAACTTCTTGGCCAATGCCGTTGTTGACGAGCAGGCCATCAAGCTGCAGAACCCAAACCCATTCCACCAGGGTTCCGAGCCATTGTTGTCTAAGGGCTACAAGTACAGAAAGTTCACATTAGGTACCAAGTCGGAGGAGGATGTGGGTGCTGAGGAGCCATTGTCCATTGTTATCCGTACCGAGTACGACGCTAAGGATGTCGCTACTGGCCAAACATTATCCATAAAGGCTGCCAACGAGTACCAGCAGACATCCCTCGACTGGAAGACCAAGCTGTCGTCCCAGCGTGGTGCCATCATTGCTGCTGAGCTCAAGAACAACAACAACAAGTTCTCCAAGTGGACAAGCCAGGCCTTGCTTGCCGGTGTTGACACAATCAAGCTCGGATTTGTTTCGCGTACTAACTTCAAGGACAACAAAAAGCACCAGATCCTTGGTGTTGCTTCATACAAGCCAGAGAACCTTGCCCAGCAGATCAACCTGTCTGCCGGTAACGGATGGGGTATCGTCAAGTCGTACATTGACATCATTGCTGCGCAGGACGATGGTCAGTATGTCATCCTCAGACAGCCAAACGCACCAAAGATCTCCGTGTACAAGGTCCCAGTCGGTGCTGCCTTATCTGAGTAAGTGCATCTCGGTATTTGCTTATATGGTTGCACTTTTTATAGCATAGTACTGTGAATACACAAACACCGTCAGAGTATATGATGGCGTAGGCACACGGCAGCAGTCCTATAGCAGTGCTTTTTTTGGAGAAATTCAGCCCAGCTTATAAGTACAGCCTTACAGCTATTGATTTGCCATTATAGTGCTCTTTATCGGCTATTTGCCCACTATTTGTCCACCATTAATTCGTCCCCATCTCCGCGCCCCTGAAAGTGGAAAAAACCTGAACACCACCGCGCCCAACCTGGAAAACGAACACGTACAAACATACAAACAGCACCGTGGAACAGCGTATTGAAGGGGCGATCAAATCCACAAAAAGGGCGTATCAGTTGCACTAATTGCACCAATTGCGACGTCATGCTTCTGCTCACACTGACACTCTTTGTGTCGCTGTGCACGGCCTTTGTTCCCGAGAAGACATGGCGCAACGAGCGCGTGGAGCGCACCATCGACCTCCAGAGGGCATATGTTGCTGAGCGTTGGGCCTTTGAGGTGAAGAACCTGGCAGCGACCCCGAACAGCGAGTACTTGCTGGCAGTGCCTTCACAGATCTGGGACAAGTTGAGTGTGTTCTCTGTGTACGACAACAACGTGCTTCCAACGGAGCTGCTTGAGGAGACGACCGACGCCGAGAACGGAAGCCCAATCGTCAACTACATCAAGGTGACCCTTCCACCGGTCTCGCCAAAGAGCACGTTCAAGTTCACCCTGACACTCTCGATCACTGACTCCCTCCAGCCGCTCCCTAATGCGCTCAAGATGGCCGAGGAGCAGACCTTGCTCCTCCAGACCACCAAGACTGTGGTCTCTGCGTACGACACTCTCAAGTACAACCTCAGCGTCGTCAACATCGTTGAGGGCTCAGAGCTCGACCAGATCCACGGCCAGGAGATCACCGAGCGTGGTGTCGTCAAGGACGGCGCACTGACCTACTCTTACGACGAGATTGATGCTTACACAATGAAGCCACTGCACCTGCTTTACAAGCACAACATGCCATTGCCAAAGATCAACAGTCTCAAGAGAGGCGTGTGGGTGTCCCATTGGGGTGCCACTTTGCAGTTTGTGGAAGAGTACGAGATGACCAACGAGGCTGCTGAGCTTGAGACGGGCTTCTCTCGCTACGACTACATGCAGATGAAGAACTCTCGTCAGGGACATGCCATTGCTGCCATGCAGTTCCAGCTCGAGCCACAGTCGTCAGAAATCTACTTTACTGACTTGGTTGGTAATGTTTCGACCTCACGGGTGCTGAGAGACAGCTTGTACATTAAACCAAGATACCCTGTTTTTGGTGGATGGCACTATAACTTTACAATTGGCTGGACCAACGCGTTGGCCTCATATCTCAAGGACCTCGGATCTGGTGAGTACATTGTGGGCGTTCCATTCCTTAATGGCCCATTAGATGTGTCGTATGACCACGTTGAGCTGAGCTTCTACTTGCCAGAAGGTGCTGAGGTCTTGGACGTTTCTTGTCCAATTGGCTACCAGTCCCTCGACGAGGATAATGAGCTGTCGTACTTTGACATCGCCAATGGCCACACGAAGGTGACACTCACTTTCAAGAACATGGTCGATCAGGTTGGAAAGTTTGAGATCCTCGTCAAGTACAAGTATGGGTTCAATGAGTGGATGGCAAAGCCTTTGGGCCTGGCCAAGTGGATCTTTGTGGCCTTGCTGTCCTACTTGGCCTTAACAAAGGTGGACATCGCTCTTAAGGCTAAGAAGTGATGTGAATGTATAACCGGTGTATAACCTTGGTAGTTCAAATAAAAAAAAGATAGATTCTACACTCTATGCTCAGAGACGGTGCTCAGCCTACAAAAATTACACTGTAGATTCGTACTAATTCCAACCATAAAACCAAGAAAAGGGCCATAAACTCGTAATATATACACGTCCTCGTGGAACATCTTCAAAAGACATTGTCAGACTCGCCAGGGAGTCGTGGAACCCTCTTTGGCTCCCACTCCACCTCCCCGAGTCCCTGCAGCCTGTAGAACTCCTCTTTCACGTCCACGCTTCTCTTGGTAGTGTTCAGCTTCAGGATGTCTTCCTCACCCAGCTCCTGGGTCTTACGGTCTCTGTTTTCGTAACGGACGGCCGTGAACGACGACAGCCACACAGAGGCGAGCCCCATGGCCGTCAGAAACGGTAGCCCAAACAACAGGAAAGGGTACTTCTTCAGGTTCTTCTGGTACCGGCCGGCCACAGTGGCATCGTATAGTGCCTGCTCCCTCTTTGAGCGGAACTTCTTTTCGTTAAACACCATCTTCCACAGACCTCTATGGCCTCTTCATGGTGCTCGGGTACTAACCTTTGTGTCGGGCTCTGTGACTTCTTTTTGGATAACGGGGGACGGGCTCACAACCATTGGGCAATGTGGTCGGGGCACAGGAGCCCCGGTATATGGCCGGTAGATGGCTCTCTCTACAAGGGGTATTGGGTTATATGGTATGCAAGTTCTAGCGATTTGGTTATTCTAAACAGCGTAGACGCACCGGCCCTCAGAGGTCTGCGTTGACGGAGACGTGGTATGTCTCCTCTGTGTCGACCTCCTTCTGCAACTCCAGCTCCATCGGGCGCACTTGGGTCTTCTGGATCTTGTCGGTGATGTGGTCCAAGTCCAGCTGCACAAAGTCACTCATGAACTGGCCAATCTCGGTGTTCTCGTGGTTGCCACTCAGCTTTTGATAGAGCTCGAACATTAGGTGCTTTTTGTTGGCGTAGGCGTAGATGTTCACGTCCACAGCAGAGTGGCCGTGGGTCGACCACCCGGTCTGCGAGCGACGGGAGACAATGTCGTTCAACAGGTAGTGCGACATGGCACTGTTGTCGATGACGCTGAGTACTTCCTCGTGCGTGTAGTCGTATACACCGAGGCCCTTCTCAAAGATCTCCGTCTTGACGAACGACTCCAGGTTCTCGCCGTCGTACGCTGCCACCTTGCGGTCCAAGTACTCGCCCGAGTGCGATGCGTTTAACAACGCTTGTGGGAACCATGCGTACTCGGGATAGCTGCTGCTCAGCTGTCTGGCTGTGGCCAACCCACCAGTCTCGTGATCAGACGTCGATATGACGACTGTCTCCACGTCAGTCGAGTCCGCAAAGTCCAACACGGCCTGGAAAGCCTTGTCAAAGGCCAACACCTCACGCACCTGCGCGGCCGGGTCGTTATTGTGGCCAGCGTGGTCGATTCTGGAGCCTTCAATCATGAGGAAGAAGCCCTTGTCAGAATCCCTCGTGGCCTCACTCAACGCCTTCATGGCAGTGACGGCCTCCTCCTCCAATGACGGGTACACAGCATCATCCCTGTCAATGTCGAACGGGATGTTGTCGTCGGCTATCAACGCAAGCAACGGGAGCTGGACATTGTTGCCGAGCTCCAAGGCATCAAACGCGCTTCTGTTGCCAACGTAGGTCCAGCCAGCGTCCTTGGCCTCCTGAATCAAGTCTCTGTCGTCCTTACGGGCGCCGTGGGCGCCGTACTCTGAGTGGGACGGAGGGTAAAAGTGGGAGCGTCCACCACCAATCATGAGGTCCACAACACGTCCCAACGGGTACTCGCCCAACTGGTGCTGTGCCACCAAGTCCTCGTAGAACCGGTACGCAACGTGCGAGGAGAAGGCAGCAGGGGTCGCATCGGTGATTCTGGTCGTCACAACGAGGCCCGTCATGTACCCCTGGTACTTCATGGCCTCGAGCAAGGTGCCACATGGCTTCTGGTCCGGGGTCACCCCTACAGCATTGTTGTACGACTTGACGGCGCACGAGAAGGCTGTTGCACCTGCTGCAGAGTCTGTCACAAGTGAGTCAAACGACCGTGTACGTGAGGAGCCAATCAAGTGCTTGTCTAGCGTGAGGACGTCGTCGATGGCGAGCCCATCACGGTGCTGGCGAAACGATCTCGCCAGCGAGAGTGATGCAGGCCCCATCCCGTCCGTCACGAGAAAGATCACATTCTTCTTCGTATTCCCGGACGATGACGCGTAGCTGTCGCCGATGTCCTTCAGAAGCGTCGTGTGCTTCTCCTGTGCTAGTAGGAAGAGCGATGCTGTTGCTTTCTGGTTAGTGATGCTCCGATTACGTCACAGCCTTCTCTTTACTCACTCAGCAGGATCGCAAGGGCCCAATTCAGCCACACACGCGCTCTCCGCGCCCGTCTCGCCTCGCTCTCGGACTGGTTGCCTGCAATGCTCGGCTTCTCCATCGTTCTGTGGTGTTCCAGAGCTCTAGAGAGTGCTTTGATAGTCCTCCTTATAAGCCACACAAAGCACCTTTTTTAAAGGGCTGTCAAAACGTGCGCGATAAGGGAGAAAGGCCGGGTAACATGCCCGGATTCTGCTGAGTAAGCGGGAATACACTGCTTAGATAAGCTACACCCGAACACCACCGCCAGTGGCGAAACGCGCGGTGTGAAACAAAAATATATAGAGAGAGATCCTTAAATGGGGGATTCTCTTGTTCTTTTTGGAGCAATCAGCACCAATTATGAACGGAATCTCAGTTGACATCAATCACCTCAAGAAGGGCGAGGTCAGGTGCGTTGTGCTCTTTTTTTCACGGTGTTTCCAGCAACGGTGTGCTTCTGTGTGCCCGTTGAGGAGGCCCTGCCAGTGGCTCGATATACTAACTAAACATACAGTCTCGGAACCTCCATGTAAGTTCAATATAATCCAGTGCCACCCACACGCTGGAAGATACTAACATTGACTCAAGCATGGCCGTCACCTTCAAGGACGGTGTTATTCTCGGAGCAGACTCGTGAGTACCCCGACTCCTCTTTCGTCCCCGTGTACGACTACTAACACACCACAGACGCACAACCACAGGCTCATACATCGCTAACAGAGTCACCGACAAACTCACACAGGTACACGACCTCGTGTGGTGCTGTCGTTCCGGCTCTGCCGCCGATACACAGGCTGTGGCCGACATTGCAAAGTACCACTTGGAGATGTACGTGATGCAACACGGCCACGCTGCGCCACCAAGAGTTGCCGCAAATGTTCTCCAGGAGCTGACTTACACGAACAAGGACGCCCTATCAGCCGGTATCATCGTTGCAGGTTTCGACGAGAAGAAGCAGAAGGGTGAGGTCTACAGCATACCACTTGGTGGCTCCGTCCACCAGCAGCCGTTCACAATCGCAGGCTCGGGATCGAGTTATATCTATGGCTGGACAGACAAGAACTTCAGGCCAGAGATGGAAAAAGATGAGGTTGTTGCCTTTGTCAAGACAGCACTGTCGCAGGCCATCCAATGGGACGGCTCATCCGGTGGTGTTATCAGAATGGTGATCCTCACAAAGAACGGTATCGAGAGACTTGTTTTCTACCCAGATGAGTACGAGAATGCTTGATCTGTGTGAAGGCAGAAATTGATATCTAAATGCATGTTTTCCACCATTAGTTGCTGTCAGTGCCAGTTGAAATTGTAGCATACCCCATGCCTCGTGGCGAGTACTTTCGACATAGCAGAAAACTCTAGTATACACAGAAACCGCGCACAAACTGAAACTACTGTTCATATAAAACACGCTTGAGGAGACTGTACTTTTTATCTGAACAAAGACCATCTTAGAGAGATCTGTTTATACTAACTAAGTTTCTGCACACATGTCGAGAGGGCATCGCGAGTTTAGCGGAAAGATGATTCTCCCTCTGCACTTTGAAACACTAGCATCGGAGTCCACAAAGGAAAACCCGTAATATAAACATGTTAAGGCCGCAAATCACGTGAATTACATGTTGGATCCTTATATAAAGTACTGTTCTAATCCTTGGATACTAACCATGGTTTTCATCGATTTGCAAGATCTGTGTCGAGTACCAAAAGTAGAGAAACCGAATCTCCAAGTGGATTATAATGACAATGGTGACGATACAATGCTATATTAAGGCGATGTGAATTATGACATTATTGAAGCACTTGCTAAAGTGCTTGAAGATGATTTTATGGAGTACGATCTCGATAATTCCAGTCAAGGCTTTAGAAAAACCAATTAAAACAAGGTATCTTTTGAGCGTTTTAGCAAGACCTGGCAACTCAGTGATAGACATTAAAATAGAAGCAGACACATAGTTATAAGTCAGTGTATCCAACAATAATAGGTCTTTTGTTGTATTTAGAATTATAAATTGCATTAACAAATAATTACAATCAAATAATGGGACGATGTTCTCTTCAGATTTGTATTTTTAATTTGTTTGTAAGAGCTCACTATGGTATTCAAGTAAACCTCTCAGGATATAATAGCTCTTTCTACGAGAAACAATAAATCAAAAAAACAGAACTATATAAATATCTACCTGAAATCTGTGCTTATAGTAGAGTACACATATAATGTTGTAATAGGTATCACAAACCGAAATGTGCCTCTCAGATCCTCTTCTAGAAAAGTTCAGCATATTAGCTCGTAATGCCTCGGGCCCTGGCCCTTTTATCCACCAGACACTGAAGTCAGTGGACCCTGTCGAGTATGTTTTTGTGCCATATCCTGCGATATACACTGATGATGCTGGCGTTTCTAGAGAAGAATTCAGGAAAGGACTTTTGGACCAGGCCATCAAGCTCGATGTGATGTTCCCCAGCCATCAAGAGCGATACGAATTGTTTGACAAAACGACAAGGTATTTGGAAGTGTGCTTAAACAACTTTGATGACTTGGCAGCCTATAACGATAGACAAGAAGACATCGACACAATAGAAGCTGCCAGTGACATTGTTAAATATACTGGTAAGGAGGAGTATATGAAAAGAATCGAGTTATGCTACACTAATGATTGTGAGATTCTCAGAGACCAGATTACCACCCGTCTTGTACTAGCAGGCAAGATTCCTTACGACTACGACAGCTATTATGGAAATGAAAACAATGAATTTTATTCAGAGTCCAAGAAAGCAAGTTACGACAAGATAATTGAGGAGGAACTCAAGAAAGATTTGGAGAAATCCTTGGGATTGTTGGAGGAAATGCGCAGTCTAGGATGCCCACAGCGACCTAGCCTTCCAGAGCAGCTAATAGTGGAAAAAGTGCCCCAGCAAGTAGTTGAAGGGATTAAGGATTACAGCAAGCTATTTTTGCAAGAGATGTATGAGCTTTATAGAGACCGTGATAAGAAGGCCCTATATCCGCATTGCTTCAGAACCAAGCGGGCCTGAATGACAAAGACGAGTAAACTTGACCACTCGTTTCTCATCGCTACTGTTGTAGAACTTCTCTGAGAATATATTAAAATATCTAGCAAACAAAACATCTATCTACTGCATTGGAATTCTAGCTCAATTGAAGCAATTGATCACTCCACAGCCCAGTAGCCTGGGAACAAGTAGTGCATCTTTTCCAGCAACTCTCTCTTAACACCTGTTGGACTGGTGGAAACAGCCATCTTCATTGATCCAGTCAAGTCATTGCCAATGTGTCCAGCCTTGATCTCCTTCTCAAGCTCACCAATAATCTCAATGGCGAGCTTGTTGGCGTTGGCGCTGTTGGCCTTCAAGTTGCCAACGACAGTCTCTACGGTGACCGGCTCCTCCTCTTCTCTCCAGGCATCGTAGTCTGTGGACATACATATCATCTGGTATGCAATCTCGGCCTCCCTTGCGAGCTTAGCCTCTGGGATCACGGACATGTTGATGACGGAGCCACCCCATGACTGGTAGAGTCTCGACTCTGCTCTGGTGGAGAAGGCCGGGCCCTCCATACACACAACGGTGACGTCTTCACCACCCAGCTGCTTGGAGTGGAGCTTGGTGTCCTCACCTTCGAGGGTGTGGCCAAATTTGGAGATGAGGGCACTCAACTTTGGGTCAAATGGCTCGCCAAAGCCTGCGTGGGCCACAAACCCACGCTCAAAGAAGGTGTGGTCTCTGATGCCCTTGGTTCTGTCGATGATCTGGTTTGGAATCACAAAATCACGTGGCTTGATCTCCTGTTTCAAGGAACCAACGGCAGAAAAGGCGATGATGGCCTTGACACCGATGGACTTCAAAGCCGCAATGTTTGCGGTGGCCGGGACGTTTGTAGGAAGAAGGTCGTGGTGGACACCGTGGCGGGCAAGAAAGGCCACGTTGAAACCCGTCGAAGTCTTGGAAATGGTGATGGAGGAGGAAGGAGCACCCCACGGGGTTGAGATGGTCAAACGGGCAACTGGCTTGAGGGACGGAAGGTGGTAGAGGCCCGTTCCTCCAATGATACCGAGGTGCACTGGCTCGTTGAAAGTGGCTGGGAGCTTCACCGTCTCCGTGGCTTCTCTGTGGGCAGACATTTTGATCTTAGATCCTTTAAGGGCGATGGATACTCGGTTGAAACGGACAATTGTGTATGGTAGTACCTGGAAGGAGAGAGTGCTTGGTGAACGTGGGTTTGTGGAGTATATATAACAGAGCTTAAAGTTTTTCGCACGTGAAAGTGTGGAGGCCCTTCAGCACCTAGCGGGCCTCGGGGAGTGAACTGGGTTGCCTACAAACAAGCACTGCGTGCTAGTATGACCATATCCATGCTATACGTGCCTCCTGCGGTGCTACGGGATCCACCAGGATAGTGTACATCGTGTTGTGTGTGTATTTACAAGCAGTATGTGAGCTGTGTGGATATATATATATGTCTCGTCGTTTCGTCATATTTGTGGTGCTACAGCACCATACAGGGTGTCTGCGCCACGGAGTGTGTGCCATGGAGGCATAAACAGATGGCTCTGTACACCAGAGTGTTCAGTTCGTCTCAAAGCCATAGCCCTTCATACAGCTCTTGTACTGCGAGATCAGGTCGTCACACTTTCCAGACTCCTGGCCGTTGATAAGCAGACACTCGTCTCTCGTCTGCTTCTCAGGCTTGCACACACAGCACGGCTTTGGCTTGGACTCGGTCTTCGTCTGCTCTGGCATTCTCGTTCTCGTGGGTCTCAGTAACAACGGGTTCATTCTGGTTTCTCCATGAAAGATGACAAATATATTCCATAACATATTTTCATATGAGCTTAAGCCACACCCGCACACCACATCACGTGACTAGCGGGCATCCTCCACCCGCATCGGGGGACACCTCTCTGGCCATATAATACCGGGAGTATTGTTGGTACCAGTAGCGGTGGTTTTTGTGTGTGTAGAGTGGTAGCGGATTAGTAGAGATATCGAAGGGCACAATTGGGCCCTTTGTGGCGGAATTCCCGCTATTCTGGAGCCCCCATGAAGATCTCTGTCGTTTACAGCTTCCCCCCTTTATCACCCTCAAACACATAATGTAACCTAGCATATACCCAGGCATCGAGATTCTCGCTAAGTTTCGAGCAACCTGAATCTTCCACACAGACATATAAATAGAGCACCTTTTCCCCCCAACAGTACCCATAGACGAGGCGTGCACTTTGCCAATTGTACCAACACCCATATATACACAAACAGAAGCCAGCACTATGGTCTCATACGTCACACTTAACAACGGTCTCAAGGCCCCACTTGTGGGTCTTGGATGCTGGAAGATTCCAAAGGACACCGCCGCTGAGCAGGTGTACAACGCCATCAAGCTCGGCTACAGGCTCTTTGACGGTGCGTCTGACTACGGCAACGAGGTTGAGGTCGGCCAGGGTATCAAGAAGGCCCTTGACGAGGGAATTGTCAAGAGATCGGACCTCTTCATTGTCTCAAAGCTCTGGAACACCTTCCACCACCCAAACAACGTGAAGATTGCTTTAGATAAGACATTGAAGGACCTCCAGTTGGAGTACTTGGACCTCTACTACATCCACTTCCCAATTGCCCAGGCATTTGTGCCATTGGAGACTTCCTACCCACCTGGCTTCGGTGTCACCGAGCAGATGGAGTTTGAGGACGTGCCAATCATTGATACTTACAGAGCTCTCGAGGCAGCTGTCGCAGAGGGTAAGGTCAAGTCGCTCGGTATCTCCAACTTCAACGGTGCATTGGTCCAGGACCTCTTGAGAGGTGCTAAGGTCAAGCCAGCTGCTTTGCAGATTGAGCACCACCCATACTTGGCCCAGCCTAGATTGGTTGAATACGCCCAGAAGTCTGGCATCTGGGTTGTTGCATACTCCAGTTTTGGTCCACAGTCCTTTGTGGAGCTCGACCACCCAAAGACTAAGGAGATCCAGCCTCTCTTTGAGAACCCAGTCATCACTGCCATTGCCACGGCTCACGGAAAGCAACCATCCCAGGTTTTGTTGAGATGGGCTACCCAGAGAGGCCTTGGTGTTATTCCAAAGTCCTCCAACAAGGGAAGACTCTTGGACAACTTGCACGTTGAAGACTTCGACTTGACAAAGGAGGAGCTCGAGAAGATCTCTGCCTTGGACCAGGGTATTAGATTCAACGACCCATGGGACTGGAAGAACACTGGTATCCCTACCTTTATTTAAACGATATGTAAATAACGAAAGTATGGTGATCGTGGATTTTGTAGAATAGGGAGCTTATCAAATCTATGAAGCATTTCTCTTCAACTACAATTGGATTTTTTTGTCAATGTGAAACAATGTAATTCTATAATTATACAACATTCTCTCTGTATATGTCTGTATGTGTCTGTATGCACTCTCTTTGTGTATATATATATATATATATGTGTGTGTGTGTGTGTGTGTGTAGAACTGTCTTGATCCATTGCAACAACTGAGACCAGCTCCAATTGCGACATATAACCAAGCGTCTATGGAAATTAATCATAGGATAAAGTGATGGATAAAGAGAGAGAGAAACAAGATGAGAAGATGAACAAAGAGCTTTAATGATTATGCTGAAACAAATATAACAAACGTAAAAAAAACATCAAGGCAAAGAACATGATATATGGAAAACTGAAAGATTACAAGATGCATTTACATATTGATGTCTAACACCAAACCAACATCTTCAACGTTTTCCTTAGACAAGTCTTCCAAGAATGGAATGATATCCAATAGTTCATTATCATGTGCATCCGAGAACCAGCTCGAAATTGGAATGGCATGCTGTGGATGGAAAATATAAGAAGCTGGAGAATTGTCCAAAATGATCAAGTCACCCAACGGTCTTCCAATCTGTGACAAGTTCTTAATGTAATTACCTTGGTAATTGTAACAAGAGTCTCTAAAGAGTCTGTGATGTACCGACTTGTGAATGTCCAAGGCATCCAACAATGGATCACCATACCTTGAGACAGACGCAGTAAAAACAACAACCTCGTACATCTCACCAACACGTTTCATAAACTCATCCACGCCAGGTCTCTTAATGACATAGACATTGTGCAATTGGTTTTCAATGTCAACTGGAATAACAAAGTCCGCTTGACGCATATATTTGAAGCTTGAATGCACCAACGTCTCATCCAAGTCCAAAATCAAACACTTACGGTTCTTCAAGTGGTCTGGAGCAGGACCCAAGAGATTTGTGCTTCCTTCTGCATGGGATTGACCTGGTTGCAACTTTGTCAAGTCGAAAAAGTCGTCAAGAACGTCAGCATCTTCCATTGCAGCGTCGTCGTCGTCTCCCTCACTTCCCGAGTACGAGTAGGCACCAGCCTGCTTCGACAAAGATTCATCATCCACAGTTCTAGTTGTGAAGTCTGCAGTGGTGCTGCTATTCTGGGGATGGAGGTTGTCATTGGTTTCGACAGTGGAGTCTGTTCCTTCGTAGACGGTGATGTCAGTTTTGTTGAGCCGTTGCGAAGTAGTGTTCTTCTCGTGCACCTGAAGGTCCCGTGGCTGCTGCTCCTTGTGGTCGCTGTGTGGGTCTGCTTGTGTGTCCATGTTTGGCTTGATGGCAGTAGGCTGTTTCTGAGCCTCTGGCTGGGACGTTGTGGTGTGTAGTGGGGATGGACGGTTTGTTTGCTCAAACTTTGTAGATGTCGACTCGCCTCCGCAACAAAGTAATGATGACATTCTCTTCAGTACGGGCACTGGAGCATACAGCTGTTGTATACACGTAGATGGCTGTCGAGTGTTGAGCCAGACGAGTGTCGAGTGGAACGAGGGTCAAGCGGAATAACAACCCAGGGTGGAAGCACAAGCGGGGGCTCTCAGGCGATGGCTCCTGGTGGGGGTTGCCAGTGTGGTGACAGGCAGACAGATGCCAGATAGATGTATTTCTATGGGCGAGACGTCCCCACCGTAGTGCTTTAAAGGATGGCTGGCCGTGGGTGTTTGGTCTCCCAGATACGAGTCAAGGAGAAAATAACGTCTGATGAATGCTGCGCAACCGGCAACAAAAACGGGCAAAGGGCAGCTCGCACACGCAAATTACGTTCGGGTGGTTTGTGCCGACGGTGGACAGTGGTGCTGACGATGGTTGCCTATGCTCAGGTTCCTCTTCTCGAGTGCTTGTTGATTGGTTGGCAAGCCCAACTTTTGTGACTCTTTTTTTTGCTGGCAAAAGGGCCAGAAAAATTGGATGGATGGGAGGAAAAGGTGAAAACTGCCTAATGAGGAAATTACTGAAAACGAACTTCCGGGTACCGGAAGTCAAACACCCGTACACCACGAAAAACCCTGGCCTTCCCCTTCTGGGAGGAGCTTATTGAACTCGGAGCAAGAGGTATTCTCTTCAACAAGCTGTCTCCTTTGATTCTGGTCGGATCAGAGTGCCAGAGAGATGTCCTCGAGTACGTTCAGAGCGATGTCGCCGCCGCTGTCGCCCTCACGCGGCCAGCGGTCGAAGATCCAGGACATCAGGTCCAAGATCATCCGCAGTAACGTGGAGCTCAAGCAACCACGCTCGCCTCTCAAGACGGCCAACACACTGAGATTCGGTGAGGGATCAGCACTTCCGTTCTCACCAATGCCCAAGGCCAGCTGGGAGACGTCTTTGTTCGGTGAATCCCAGCTCACCAGCTTTCCCCCGGATCCTTCCGGCACCAGATCGGCTGTGCTATCTGCGACAACATCGTCAGCATCAGCAGCAGCATCAGCAGCAAGCAAGATCCTCAAGAGAAACACAGCACCAGTGGCATCACTTACAGAGCCTCAGCTCGACTGGAAACACCCCGATCTTGGAAAAATTGAGCACAGAATGGTTAACAAGGAGCTTGAGCTGAAACGCGTCCTGATCAACTTCATCCTGCTGCTCGTGTCCAAGCTTGCTTTTAACTTTGCAAAGCTGTTCCTCTACAAATTGGAGCTTTCCTTTACCATCGAAGAGTACTCCAAATACCTCTACCTGCTCCACTTGCTGTTCCTCTGGAATGTCGGCTCCGGTATCTACAAGGTGCTTAAACCACAGGACGACTTTAAAGATTTAGACCTGTCAGAACACCAGAGAGAGCTCCTGGGACTAACACCTATCCCACTGAAAACAAACTCCACAACTGTCTCATACAAGACGGCAAACAAGCCGCTAGTTGGTATCAAGGCCAAGAAGGAGGAGTTCGTGAACCCAGAAAAGAAGATCAAAACACCAATTGCATCCCCAATGGCATCATCACCAAACAAAAAGTTTGCACACCCTGCCACATCGCCAAAGAAGTCGCCATTGAAGTTCCAGGTTGAGCCAACTGTCACGTCTTCATCGCTTATAACTAACAACTTGGCTCCTACATCCACCACTATTGCATCAACGAAATCAGCTGCTACGGCTCCTTTGGCAAACCCATTTATCGCAAAACTGCAACAGGCTTCCGTAGGTGGCACCCCAACTTATATTCCATCTCCAAAGTACTACTACAGAATGGACTCTCCAACAAAGGCAAGAAGAAGAGTTTAACCACATATAGCGAAATATTGCCGTTGCATTTTATCAATCGACGTTAACCAATTGTTAAAATTAAAGATGTTTTTTGTAGTAGTTTCACTATTGAAATGAACTATAGATGTAACTGTCTGCGATTTAAATATATTGCATATGTACAGGAGTATGTATAAAATGGATCACAACACCTCGCTAATGATCTTTGAAGCCTCCTTGTAAGTGTCCAACAGCTTAACACATTTTTCCCTCTCCTGGGCCAGGTTAGCGTCCTCGAGCAACAACTCATTGAACATGTCCTCCTTGTACAACTTGGTCACAAGTCTGTTTTGAACAGACTCCTTACAGTAGTTAACGAGAAGACACATAATTGCCTTTGGAACCTGGTCCTGGATCATCTCACGAATGATGCCAAAGTAAGAGGAAATCAAGCGCTTGATGAGTTCGCACTCCAATTGCTCACGCTCGGAGAGAACTGGTTCTTCATCATCCACCTCTGGTTCAACAATTTCTCTATGGTGTTGAAGCATTGCGTGAGCTGGGTTACTGTTGATTTGGAGATCTTCGAAGTTCTTCATGATCTTGGACTCTGTTCTGGCGTGGCCGTTTACCTTTGTCTTTTCTCGTACTTGACCTGGCTGTTGACCTTGTTGTTGTTGTTCCTTGCCAAAAAAGAAGTTGAGGAATGAATCCTTTGAATCGTTCTTGTTCTGTGAGAATCGTTGTTGTGGTGGGGCATGCAGACGTGTGGTCTGGCTGGTCATGTCACTGGCATCATCCGATTCATCCTGGTCAAAGCTGTCGTCATTGTCCTCTGTATTACCTCCATTTTGTGAAACAGAAGAAATACTCTTCTCCATCTTTGTAATCTTGGTGGTCTTTGTTGTCTGAGTTTGGAGACTCTGCTGCTTAGTCTTCTGGTGATCTTCTACGACACTAGCCATGGCAGCAGCAGCACCAACGAAACCTGGATGGTTTGTATTGATATAAGATCTGTGAATCTCAATCAAACTCTCAACATAGGAAATAGTAGGTCCCAATCTCTCGCGCAGGAGCTCAGAGATAACCTCAATCAGAGCTTGCTGAAGCTTTGGATAACGAGAAAACTCTGGGGTACCGCAGTTGTGGCAAATCTTCATCAACTCTTCATACACGAGCTCAACACAACGATGAGAAGGACCTTCAAGCAACTTAATTTGTGGCTTGACCAACAAATCAAATGCCAGTTCTGGTACAAATAAAGAAGGTCTTGGACCAGTAGAGTTTCTGATCGCGGTACGAATATCATTGGTTGATAAGTTGGAAGTTGGGTTGATGGAGCCTAACGAGTGACCCAAGACATCATGGTAAATGTAGTAGATTCTGGCACCACCACATAGTTCCTTGGTATTAATGTCCAGAGAGGTACCTTCGATGGAGTCCACAAAGTTCTTTGCAAACTTGGTCATGAGCTGCAGGATCAAGGCACCACGGCCCTCTGAGGTTGTGGCCTGTAGCCCACCGTAGGAGGCAAGTTCCTGCTCTGTCTGTCCCATCAGCGTGTTCAATCTGGCCTTGATATCTGGAAGCTTGTCACGGATGTGTGCCATGAGTGTTTGGTTCAACAACTTGGCCATGTATCTTGTACCGCAACGGTTAGAGATTGTGCGGTACACTGGGTGGGCTCTAAAGAACTCGTCCTCGCTATCCAATCCTTCTTCGACTGTTTTGTTCATGAGTACGTCCTGCTGTGATCTGTTGACGACACCCACAAAGCCGAGCTTCAATGGGTACACCTTTCCAGAAAGAATGTCCAGGGCGTTGGTGCCATGGTCCATGAGGTCAAGCTTTGACAGGACGCCAATCGTTCTTTTACCTTGCGGGTCCACCTGTCTCGCGAGCTTCAAAGACTCGGAATTGACGAGATCGACATTTGCGGGGGAAACGGCGAGGATGATGCAGTTTGGCTTTGCAATGTACTCCAAGATGAGGTTGCGGATCTGTTTCTCAATGTCGGTTGGCTGGTCGCCGATTGGCACCTTTGTGATGCCCGGCAAGTCCACGAGCGTCAAGTTGAGCACACGCGGCGAGTAGATCTTCAAGTTGATAGGGAGACGGGAGATCCCCTTGTTCTTGCCAGCAATTCTCGACGTCTCGTTCTCAATCTCGCGACGAATCTCTGTAAAGTCGTAGAAGCGGCGGCCTGGAATGTGCAAGAACTCGCCCCACTCGTCTTGGGCCTTAGCGGTGTACCCTGGCTGCTGCTGTCTGAGGTGGTCCTCAAGCGTGAAGTCGCTGTGGCCAGCGGCAAAGCTGCCGCCGTGGCCGCTGGCCTCCGGCGTCGACTCACGAGGGCTAGTAGAGCCCTGGTAGCTGTGGATCAGTGGCGAATCCGAGGCAATATTGATCAACTGGAGAACGAGCGGTCTTCTCGTCACAATGCCCGTCCCTCGCGGCAGGAAGTCCTTGCCTACGATCGTCTCGAGAATCGACGACTTACCAGACGACTGAGAGCCGATGATCGAGAGAATCGGCAAGTCCAACGAGTCGATGCCCGCGTCGTACGTCACGTCTTGGAGCTTGTTGACCGTGGGAATGAGGTCCTCCAACGATGCCATCTTTGTTATCTGACTTCTCCTGAGGCTTCTGCACACGCCGAACTCGAATATCCGGGTCTGATCGAGGCTCTGTGTGGGAATCCAAGCGAGCCGCCCAGTACTCCAGCGCCTTTGAGTGTGGAGCTTTTCTTGTGTTGACATGTTTTTGTCGGCGCTGTGAGGGCGATGGTATTTGCTGGCGGGCGGGTAACTGGGTGTATACAGCGCGCGGCCCAAACGGGAAAGTCTGGGGTAGGTGGTGGAGTACTACAAGGCCATACAAGGCAACACAAGGCAACACAACACCGAAAAAATGTGTATATAAGGGTCACTTCTTGGGCTTCTTCCTCACCATCATCGTCAGATTGTTGGAGGATTCCCGGGCCCGATCTCCCAGCACTGGTACCGGCGCAGTGAAGGCACCCGTAACACCCGTAGAGACTTCGCCAACAACAGATTCGAGATAGTTCACCACGCTCTTGAGGGCCTCGGACCCGCTGCCCTTCTCCTCGGAGTAGTCGTCGCCAGTAATGTAATTCTTGAGACGACTGAACTTCCGGCGAGACAGCACAAGCCCCGCGTCGCTGGTTTCGAGACCGGCCTTCACAACGCCATCAACGCCAATGACACTTACAACAGCTCCCAGCCTGAACTCCTGTCTGATCTGCAATTCCTCCCAAAACTGCTTCACACTCACAGCAGTAGCCCTGTTCTCCACTACCAGGTGCTCCAGGAACCTCGTCTTGGGATCATCGGGGAACAGTGGGACACGGAACACCGCAATGTCGGAGTCGTGTCCGTTAGTGAACATGTCCCCGATGCTCCACTGAGACTTTAACGGACTCAGATACCTTTGTATCACTTTGTCCTCTTCTGCTGGGATTCTCAAAAATGCAGTGTGCGTTTCATAGAGCTCAGAGATAATGGGATCAATGCACTTCAGCCACCACTTCAGTAGCCCATCGCCAGAGAGAACGTGCTTCGTAGAAACATTGGAAGAGTTTGGAAACAGGTACTGCGGCTCTGACCTCGTGAATAACGCAATCTTCGTGTGCACCGGTGTTGGATAGTCGGTGATTGAGTATAGCTTAACTTTTTCCGGCTTCGCTAGCTCTCCAGTGTGTCGCTTGAGCAGAATGCTCAACGCCTCTTTCGCCGAAGTATACTTTGAGATAGTAGTCTTGTCATATGGGCGATTTGTAGAATCCTTTGGCACAATGGATCCTAAATATTCACTGACAGGAATCTTTAACAGGTACTTGATGGTCTCCTGTGTGACAAGCCCGATCTTGACCCTGGACTCATTATGTCCTGTGGTATCCGCCTTGGAAACAAAGAGAAGCTTCTCCGTGCTTTTCCTCTGGTAGTCAATTGTGACGTACACAAAAATCTCCAGGCCAAAGAAGATTTTCTCCTCGTGTGCCAGGGTGATAAAGTGCTCGCACTTGATGGTCTTTATGGAAGCTGTTTGAGATTTGTGCTGCGTGACCAAAGGGTGGGTCTCACGGGGCGTTGACTGCCAATGGAAGACATCATAAGATTTATCCTTAGAAAGCACACCCACAAGAGCCTCTTTCAATGGCATGATGTAGTGGGTTCTGACTTATAAAAACTCTACTATGGTCAGTCAACAGACTTTTAAAGTGAAAGTCTCGAGACTCAAAAGATCGCGTTGCACGCGTAACACCGCGTACCAGGCACGTACTGCCAGGGTATTAGATGACAACCAGCGCACACGAATATTGGGGACTTGAACTCGCAGAAATCACTAATAGTGTATATATAAGTCAATTAAGTTACAAAGTGGTGTTTATTTTGCTTTATCGGGTTTAAACTATCCAAATTTTACGATTTTCATTTCATAAATAAAAGGTATAAGTTGTCATTTGAAATAATAATCAGGAAATGATACTATAAATTCACAGTTCCATACTTTTGTTTGAAAAAAAAAGCACTAGTAAATATCAAATTCCGTCAACTATCATCCTCAACAGTCATTTAGTATAATTTTACATTACAAATAAACAGCTCCATATCGTATTATTATAATCTGCCCTGATTAAGTGGGTGTCCGAATGATGTTCAGGTATGTACATAAATGTCTGGGTTTAACCAGTCCAACCTCTCAAATACTCTTAGAATTACAAGGTTTTCAAATTACTGTTCTACAATCAATTGATCCAAAAGATATAACCCATTATGCATGATTGAAAACCGAAAAAAAAGATAACAAAAAGGCAGACTATATAGCTGACCTGAAAATATCAGTTTTTCTTCTTACCCTTCTTACCATCAACCTCTTCTTCGTTGAACACCGTACTGACAATCTGTTTCTGTCTCTCTGAAACGTATGGCTTGGAACCTGGTTTTGAGTGAGATCTTTCATTCTCCTCTTTTCTCTTGAGCGACTTGATTTCGATATCCTTGATGTCCTTAGCCTTCTTGATGACACTTGGCAAGTGTCTGTGCTTGGAGATACGTCTAATTTCTGGCATGTATTTGAATCTCTCCTTGAGTGCTTCATCGTACTCTAACTTAGATCTTTCTCTGGAAGACTTGACGTTCGAACGCTCAGAGGCACGCGATCTCCACATACGGATGTTACCGTCGTCGGAACCACTGAGAATGTATTTCGAGTCCATAGAGAATTTGACCTGGAACACATGCTGCATTCTCTTTGTATGGTAAATATCTCTGGAGTGTCCCTCGCGGAGCTTGAAGATTCTGATTGTCTTATCGTAGGAACCGGATACAATCTCTTGGCCAGTTGGGGAGAAGTCAACGTCCATAACGGCAGCAACGTGGTCCTTGAAGACATTCAGGGCCTTCTTCATGTATCTCATGTCGTAGTAGTAAAGGTTGTGATCCTCAGAGGCGGTGACAAAGTTAAACGCTTCTATAGGGTTCCATTGGATGGCATTCGTTCTCATTGTTTGAATGATCTTCTGTGTTGGTGTATTTGTTCTAATGTCGTAGAGCACAACGGAGTTGTCACTACCGGCAGACGCAAGGATGGATGTTTCAGTTTTGTTGAAGGTCACCTTTGTGATGTTGTCCGAGCCCCATGATAAATTGGAGAGTGGTCTTGATCTTTTAGAATCCCAGAGCTCTATCGTGGCACCAGCAGTGACGAACATGGAGTCGTCTCTGTGGTGGTCCAAGGACCTGAAACTGTGCTCTCCGAGATATGTCTTTAGGAGACCCTGCTTTGTCACACTCTCTTCACCTGCACCCACAAACTCCTCTGAGTTCACACTCCAAAGCTTGACAGTCTTGTCGTCACCACAGGAAAGCAATAATCCCTCGGGCGTGACAGCTGTGCCTGTGACCTGGCCATAGTGGGCCTTGAAGGCAGCGATCTCTTGCTGCATGGAAAGGTCCCAGTACTTGATTACGCCGTCCGCAGAGCCGGTGGCGAGCTTGTTCAGCACCTTGAAGTTCTTGGAGATCGTGTAAACGCCATCTCGGTGACCATTTCCTAGCTGTCCCAGGAATGGCTTAGCAAACATACGCTCCATCTTTGTAGCATTAAGGGCCTTGGTATACTCCCTCGCACGCTCAAAGTGGTGCAGCTCTGGGTTTAGATTACGCGGCATCGCAGACTCCTGTGTGGAGCGCACAGGTACATAGTTGTCAGCAGAACGACTGATCGTCTTGATTTTCATCTTTTGATGCTCCTGAGAAGTTGGTCTAAAGAGCACCTCCTGAGAGAGAAGAACCGTTCTTTGGCCTAAAGCAGAGGAAAGAAGATTTGCAGTTGTGAAAAAGGCGGTCGGAAATATCCGGAATAGGAAGTACACGATGAGCTTCGCTACCAAATCCGAGGGTATATTCACTCTGTTCGCTCTATTCTTTTATATATAATACAATAAAGATACACATTCATAGGCCTCTTTCCTATCTAGTGGGCTGGATAACAAATCAGCTGTCCATGGTATTGAAAATTGCACACTAAAATACATCATTCGTGAGATTGTGGGGCGTCTTGCCCCGGCAGAACTCGCTCACCTTCTTGTTCCTCCAAATCAGCTGGGAGCTCCTTCGACTCGTTTTCGCTGTTTTCCTCTAGTAGTTTCTTGGTCTCTTCGCTCTCTCTCTCCTTCTCCAGCCTGAGCTGCTCCTCCTCGTACTTCCTCTGCTCATTCTCTATCTGCCTCATCTCCTCCACTTCCTTTAGGTGCGCGAGCCTGTTCGGAACGTCCATAGGTATCTTGAACTTGTTAGCCTCAAAGAACTTTTTAACACAGCTGCCTCCGGTCCAGAGAATGTCATCAACAGGGTCACACGTGCAGTGTGCTTTCAATCTTATGGAACGCTCATACGGACACTGCTTGAGGTTCATGTTGGCCTCGTTGTCGTTGAATCCCAAGTTGCTAAAAAACTGGAGCTTGCTTCTGTCCTGCAAAAGCGTCACTCCAATGGTCCTGATCGTGGAGTCCTCCCATGCCTCGTAGTAGAGACCACATGTCTCATCGAAATACGTAGCGAGTTTCTGGTATGGCTTGCTTCTGAAGAAGTTCAGGTCACCCAATTCCAGTTTCGTTCTTAACTGACATCCGTTAAAAGTTTCACCTCGGTCATCCGACATGAACTCCATCAGGTGTTTCGGCGAGACATCCTCGGGGTTTTCTTCAATGTACTTGAGTGTGTTGGACCACAACGTTGGGTATCCCTTGACAGCACTCTGCTGGGCAAAGGCAAATCCATATGTCTTACTGTGCTCTTTCATGTATCTGAATGGGTCAAAACCAATGTCACAGTAGAAGCGAGACCCTGTGTCCACCCTCATGTAATAGTCGTAGTCCTTTAATACCTCAAGGTTGAATATCTCCTTGGTCCAAAACCGCTGGAGGTGCTTGACTCTCTGCGACTTCACGGTGTCGATATTCTTCTGTCTCAGCATCTTTCTGGAATCTTTCAGTCTGGCCTTGTCTATGTTCTTTGGATAGGTCAGTACGTCTCTTCTGGATGCTGTGTAGTATTTACTCTCACCAGAGGACATCCCAGAGGTCATCCGTCTGAATGTTTTCGAGGGGATCATGTCAGAGATGAAGAGCCAGTCGTAGTTGTACCGCTTGTTGAACCTGTCCTCAACGGTTCTCATTGTCTGCAGCACCTTGTGGAGCTCTGAGTTTCTCCCGTACAGGATAATGACACCACGCTCTTTCGTGCTGCCGGGCACTGAGATCTCGGTGGTACCATCTTCCACGAAGTGGGTAGCCGTTGCCACGGGCTCCACGGTTTTCAGCGAGGTCGTCATGCTGGGCTCCGTGAGAACCACGCTCTCCACCTGGTTCTCCAGCTCCAGCTCCTGCAGCTTCTTCCAGCTCTCAATCCGGGCGTTCACAAACTCGAGCTTCTGCCCCATGGTCTGGAGCGACTGAGCTGTATACTCATAGCTCTCATTGGAGTACACGTAAAGCAGCGCTCCCACCACGGCAGCAACAACAAGCAGTACACGCGGACTCCGCACATCCAAACGGCGTATCGTGTGCACAAGTAGCCTCATCAATGTATATATCCGGTGCTCCTTGCCCTGCGAGGAGGGCAGTCTGAGTTGTTATAGATATGAATCTTCACATTTATGAGCCTTGTTATGGCTCGCGGATCGCGGGTGCTCAAGAAAAAGACACTATGGGGTCGGTAATTGTACAGATCCGGACACATAGGCCTCTGGACTCCTAGGCTATGAGCTTGATATTATAATAGTACAGTATTTGGTATATATCGTATGAAAAAACACCCACAGCAGGGAGAAATAAAGAAAGAGTCCCGAAGATAAAAAAAAAACCAGTGTATTCGTGAAAAGTGGCTGCGTAGTCTCAAAAGTGAAGGTCCTCGCTGCTTCCACCGGGCGTAATGTCGTCATCATCAAACGCTCTCAGAACGTCTCTAAAGTACTCGCTGTCGTCTTGGCCGAAGTCCAAGTCCAGCTTGTCAATATCCGTCTCCTGCAGCGATAGAGTGCTGCCCGTGTCGGTGCTGCCCATCTCGTGTGCCATGCCCTCTGACTCGTCGTCCTCCGCAAGGGAAGCCATGCTCTCCACATCCGGGTTGGTGATTCTTAGCTTGGATCTTCTCTTGCTTGACACCAGCACCTGCACGTCTCTGTCATTCAAAAACTTGTCAAGCTGCTGCTCCTCATCGTAGTCTTGCCCGATGCTGGAGAGTATGCTGGTGCGTGACTTGTTGGATTGTGACATTGGCGAGAGCTCCTGTCTGTCAGCGTAGTCCTCTGGATTGGCAAATGGGCCTGTGAAACGACGACTGGGCGTGCTGCTTGGCTTGTAAACCTTCATCAAAAGTTGGAGCGTGTTTCCAGTCTGTGATACAGCGTGGCTTGGGAAACGCTGATGCGTCTGTTGATATTGTTGTTGCTGCTGCTCTTGGTGTGGTGTGTGAACTGGAGTAGTCCCTTCAAACGTAAACTCCATTGATTGCTTCGTTTTATTTGGAGTTGTCATGGTAATATTCCGCTTAAATTCATCACGTTTAGCACTCCACGAAGTAATACTGGCTTGGTCATAGGATGATATCGCCTTCAGGTACTCATCCGAGTAGTCTGTGTGGTCGCTTTCTGTGTCATCGTCAGAATATGAGCGGAATTTCTTCCAGATCAACCAAACTATCACTGAGATCACAGCAATAGATACAATTGGTACAATAGACGCTATAATGAGGACTCTTTTGTTATCGGAACCATGTTGCACTGATGAGTCCAAAGTGGTCGGCGTGGCTATCGAGGACGTTGACGGGGAAACTTTTGACGTTGACGGTGTACCTGTGGATGATACAGGAACAGAAGAAGCCTGGGAAGTCGATATTGAAGACTCCAAAGATGATGTTGATGAAGATGAAACAGATGAAGGCGTTTCCTGAGAAAGAGAAGTTGAAGCTGTCAACTTTAGTGAATTAATAGAGTTAAGGTTGTTAACATTGTACAGCTGCATTTCGTAGCCCGAGCCATCTCTTTTCTTAGCCTTCGAGTGAGCAACAGAAATTAGAGTTTCATTGATGACAACTGCACCAAGACAGCTATTTAAGTCAAAGTCACCGACATTTGTATGATTTTGCCATTCCCAGTTATTCGTCATATTGAGTGTCAGAACATATGGGCTTGCCAAACTTGGGCCCAGTGTTCCGCCAATAACGACGACACTCTCCGCAGTATTACTTTCATTTGTTGCAAAGACTGGGATTACCAGAGGGTTCACACGGGAGTTGACGCTGAAGGAGGACTGGCTCACCGTTTTGAATGTCCATGAGCCGTATTCAAACACTGCGATCTGGAACATGCTGACCCATCCCGAGGAGGCCTTTCCACCAATGAGGATATTGGCCTTGGACTCCAAGTCCAAGACCGTGTTTGAGGCGCCGTAGAACGACGTTGGTGCCACGGAAGTCATGACTGACTGGAGAGTCTTCTGTGTTGGGTTGAACTGGAGCAGCCGGTTCGTGATTGTGTCTGATTGACGTCCTCCGTAGATGTATATCACCTGTTCTTCGGCGTTGTCGTTGTAGGAGGTCATGAGTGTGGACTCGTCAAAGAACTGTGTTGTGTTTGAGGACAGCGTTGTTTTGTAGTCGAGGACCTCCCAATCGTTGCCGTCGTTGCTGAGCTGTGAGATCACCACGGACTCGTCGCCTGGCTCCTGGTAGAAGGCGTACAGCTGGCCGTTGGCGAGTGCCAGCGAGTAGTTCGAAGCAGAAGGAGACGCCACCAGGGAGCCAGCGCCAAAAGCCTGGCCGGAGGTGAGCTCCAGCGTGCTGTTGTAGTTGATTTGCAACAGATCGTCTGTTGCCAGCTTGAGATACGCTTTCTTTGTGGATGGGGAGAGCAGTGTGTCCCACTGGGCCCATACAAGCGGCAGTAGCATTAGCACCAGGGCCCTCATTGTCTTCTGAAGCAATATAAAGATATGAACGCACACAGAAGAAGGCAATTGGCCCTTAGACTGTCTTTTTTGTCACTTTGCTGGATCCCATGTTTTTTTAGCTCCCCCCAAAAGAAAACGCAGGGGAAACCAGACGATGCTGCATAGTTGAAAGCGTCAAAAGGTAAACAAAGGTTACTCAAAACGGCTATTGGTAAGCGCCGCATTAGCAATCACGTGACCGAGATGATGAAGCGGCACTCCAGGCGGTGCAATTGGCGGTGTAATTGGCGGTGTAATTGGCAGTGCAACTTGCGGTAAGAGAGCTGGAATAAAGGTAGAAGGACAGAGACTAGGCAGAATTGGGCCGTTCTGGCGGTGTTTCCAGCATATTGTTTACCCCTCCCCCGCCGCAACCGCTTTTCGCTTGCCAGAAGGGCTGGGGAAGGGAAACGGCCATGCCGCAAGGGCGGCTAAATGCTATTTGGATCAACACCAACAAAGCCGGACAAACTATGGGTAAACAGACTGTGGAGCGCTCTCTGCCGCTCCACACACACACAAAAACACTGAAACCACACCTGGTCAACCAAACATACACAGTGCACCAGTCCCCGGGCTGCCAGACACCAAGCAACAGCACTGAAGCGCGCGGTCGCAGAGTGCGAATCCACACGTCAAAAAGAGTCATCGGCACTCCGCACTTGCACACATACCACAGCGGCAATAGGCAGGCGGCAATCCCATACGGTCCCAGTTGTGCCTTCCACGCCCTTTTCTATCCCCAGACCTGTACTTTTTCTGCCCTTGAGAGACCCGCCCACCCCAGTGTCGTTGTTTGAGGGTCCACACACGCTTGTGATTTTTTGCCGCCCACTTATACGTTGCCCAGCGGAAAGCAATGAACAGAGAGACGAGGAACCGCTCCACGAGCCAGAGCGCTTCGTCTACGTACTGGGCATTCCCACAGAAGGCCGCTCTCTCTCCTGCCCAAGTGTTCGACCATACGGTCGTCACCCAGGCCGCCACCGAGTCGACACCACGCGATTACACACACTCGGGCCCTTCCACGAGGACAGCGTCCTCTGGAGCAATGTCTGCAAGCTCTACACAGTCTACCACTGCGATGACCACGCACGACGAGCTGATATCTCTCACCGCTAACAGAAGGCTCTCGCGGGTCAACGAGGTGCTACACAAGAACATGAAGCTGTCGTCACCCCACAGCACGCCCAGAACACTCTCCAACTTCACCGTCTCAGAGTCGCCGTACTCATCCACAGACTCGCTGGCGTCCCTCGTGGAGCGCCAGCAGCAGAACAAGATCATCCACCCGTCCCACCAGTCGTCGCTGTTTTGCCATAATGCACAGAGAAGAGTAACAAGCTCCGCTGATGCTGGGAGAAGACCATCAACAGCCTCGCTGCTAGCAGTGCTACAGGGTCAGAGCTACAAGAAGCGTACCAGCGACAACAGCATCCTCACAAACCAGTCGCCCCTGAGATCATCCATAGATGCTACTGTTGATTCCATATCACCGCCGGCCGCAAAGGCTCCCCAGTTGGCTGAATCACGAAGACTCAATCCACACTTGAACCCACATCACGTCCACTCGTCCCCTTCGGTGAAAGAATCCAAGACAGTTTCTCTCGGATACGACCCGGTGTCACGCAAGAAGATGCTCAACTCATACGAGATAGTGAAAGAAATTGGACGTGGTGAGCACGGAAAGGTCAAGCTAGCGAAGCATATCGAGACAGACGAGCTCGTTGCCATCAAGATTGTCGACCGCAAAGGCCCTCGTAAGTCGTTCAGACTAGGCTCATCGCACGAGGAGAAGATTAGACGTGAAATTGCGATCATGAAGAAGATCAACCATCCAAACGTTGTCCAATTGATAGAGGTGATGGATGATGCAAACTCGAGGAAAATTTACCTGGTGTTAGAGTACTTGGAAAAAGGTGAGGTAAAATGGCAAAAGGCCAAGAATGTGCCAATGATGTCGTTAAAGGAGTCCATGACGGTCTTTAGAGACGTTGTACTTGGGTTGGAATACTTGCACTACCAAGGAATCATCCATAGAGACATTAAGCCCGCTAACTTGCTCATTGCCGGCGATGGCTCTGTCAAAATTTCAGATTTTGGTGTTTCGTTTGCTTCATCCCTCAAGTCTGGTGAACAGGATGATTACGATTTAGCAAAAACCGCTGGAACACCAGCTTTCTTAGCCCCAGAGCTTTGCAGGCCATTGGGCGAAGAGGAGGAGTCACATCCAAAGATTACCTACAAGATTGACATTTGGGCATTGGGTGTTACTCTCTACTGCTTCTTGTTTGGTAAGCTGCCATTCTGGGCGACAAATGAGTTTGAGTTATTTGATGTTATATACTCGAAGCAATTGGAATTCCCACAGAAGTTTACAGACGAGTTTAGCGAAGATGACAAGAAACATGCAGTGGACTTGTTGACAAAGATTTTGGACAAGGAGCCAAAGAAGAGACTGACAATCAAGGAAATTAAGAGACATCCATTCACACTAAGAGACTTGTCCAAGGAGGAGGTGGATACATATATTCAAGGCCAAAAGTCTTGTGAGTGCAAGATTGACGTATCCAAGGAAGAGGTTAAAGTTGCAGTGACTGGCCTGGCTAGTAAGATACGAGACAGCTTCGCAAAGGCTTTGAAGTTTGCTGGGTTTCAAACCGAGAAGAAGAATGAGACAGTTTTATCCGAGCAAACTCATGGTGATGACGCTATATCATGCCATCGTCGTGTCAAGTCTGATGACGTTTCAAGCGAGACTTATGCTAATGTCGACGGTGATCTGTTTTTGAATAGCACATCTGCTTTGAATTCATTGAGTAACATTTTCAATGATGACAAGAGACGGTCAAGTGCTTCTTTGAACATGGCCACTGGTCGTTCTTCCACAGCTGTTTCTGAATCTGTGTCGAACGATTCTTCAATTTCCAGGGGCACTCAATTGGTTTCATTACCGGTTAATGCCAGTTTTGCTTCATTGGATTCTGTTTACTTGGACAATTATGCGCCAACGTATGCTTACACCGGTGTCGTGGATGCTAGAGGACCACAACCACAGGTGTCTTCCAATTCTAGAGATGTATTCTCTAAGATGAAGAAGTTTGAGTTGAACAAGAGCACGGAGAAGAAGCAGGATGAAATTGTTGCACCTCATCATGTCCAAAAGACATTTTGTTTGAACGAGTCTGATTCTGATTCTGATTCTGATTTCAACTCTGACGAGCATGACAGGGGAGAATATGGAGACGATGGTAATGACGAGTATGATTATGACGGTGATAGGTTATCGGAGGTTTCAGTTCCTTCCTATTTGGTTCAAGATTTGGGTGGTAATGGACCTGTTCCGATGGAAAAGAGGACCAGTGTCTCCAAAAAGCTGGAGATACCAACTCGTGGTGCCAAACCAAAATATAGTTTCTTTGAAACGTCTGATGACAGTAACGATTCTGGAAGTGACGAGAATTCTGGTCCAGAGGTTATATTTGCCGAATCTACGGATGATGATGCACCAGTGCTGGCGACAGTACCAGAATCTAATGCCATAGGTTTAGACGATTCTGGTCGTCATTTACCGTTACAGAGATACCGTTCTGCTGATCCAATGACTAGCGCAATGCTGCACTGTAATGAATCTGATGAAGAAGAGGATGATGACGATGGGGATTCATCAGAGGGAGAGCTAACGTTATACTTTGGTATCGTAGGGCGTGAATCTTCTCAATTGGCCTTGAAGAGACCCGAGCGAATCTCCTCACCGTTATCACACAATGCACCAAAGACACCTATCGCCACTTCCAGTGCCCACTCGAATCCACATCCATTGTCTCATGAACAGTATGCCAATCATTATCAAAAGGTACAGCCACATGCTGTATTCCATCATCACCATCATCATGGAGCTGGTGATTCCAGGGGAAGAAGTAATAGTATTACTGTTGGGCTGTTGCAGACATCCGCAGCGGATCATTTGAATTAGGGAATTGGGAATGAGTATAGATTTTCTAAAGCACCAAGAGGAAAGAAGAGAGAAGACTTTAATGAGAGCATAAACCTTTTTTTGTGTTTGTGTATAGCACGTGTATTGATGTGATTGCACGTCTTTGGGTAATTAGCATTTGTAGGTATTAGTCAAAATGTATATAGTTTTTTCTCAGGCTGGACGGTTTGTTGGGACTGATGGGAACATTGATAGGTCCTTCACACCTGTTGTGTCCACTTGAGGTCTTGGCTTTTTCTTATCCAGCCGTATCTTGAATATGTCTTTATTGAGCTCATATACTCTTGGTGGCTTCTCCAAGATCTTTTCGATATCTGATGATCGTGTATTTAGGTCATTGAGCTTCTTATGATCCAGTTTTTCCTTTTCCTTTGGTGTTTTGGCCGCTTCACCGTCCTCTTCTGGAGTATCGTCCTTCTTCTCGGAGGAAGATGTCCACTTTGTGTAGCTTACAATCTTCTCCCAGCCCGAGTACCTATTTTTCTCATCCCATCTCTGCTTGAGATGCTTGATCTCCTTGTCAAGAGCCTCTTTCTTTGCTTGTGCATCCAGGTATTCCTGTGAATGTATGGGCGTGGCGAACGATGGGTCGAACAAGTGGACATCGCATGTGTAGAAGAAGTCATTGGGCCCGTCACTTGTTATCAGCACAGACGTAGAGGGCTTATAGCAGAATGAACACGGCTTTGCCGATGACTCTGCGACCTTGCGGAGGTGGTAGCGGTTTTTAAAAACGGTTGTCATGGGTCTTTAGAGACTGGTGTTTAGATTGTGTGTGTGGGGTGGGGGTAAAGAGATGGGGAGATTATGAAATCAGAAGGTAATGCATGAGATTATGTGATATGGTAAGGCCGGGTAATTGTGTTTTGGAGTTTGCACTATACCTTTTTATTTAGGGAGAATTGGGAGGGGGTGTAGAAACTGATTAAATGTAACTAACTGTCTTAGGCCAAACAACTGTGGATAGTGAAGATGATGAGAAATGTGTATGGGATGTTGTTTGAGGAGAGTCTAGTAGCGCAATAAGGAAGTAGAGTCTCGATTTATTCTTGCTGAGACCGTTTGTTTTTTAAGCAATTGAGAACATATTCTACGGTGACTGGTGCTGAATCATGGTAACTTTCATCTCTTTAAGGCTCTAGAATGGACAGTCGGGGAGCAATAGAGCTTTGAGACCCAATACAGGAGATCTTAGATCCCAGACCCTCTTAGACCCAAACGATCCCGGAGTTTTTGGTTGTGAACCCGATCACTTTTCATGCAATTTTCGCGTGATTTCCCGATTTGGGATTGAAAATGCAAAAGCAGAAAATAAAAAAAAAATGGAAAATGAAAAAAAAAACAATATAAAAAAAAAAATTAAAAAAAAACCCTGTCCCAAAAGAGCAAAATTTTTGCGTTAATTCAGAATTTGGAATTTCGCCATTTTTTTTCTAAAAAAAAAAGAAGGGAGAAAGAAGACAACAGCAAAGCAAAAAAACAGCCGCCTACACACAACAAACACCAAAAACGCCAGAACACCAACCTCTCTCCACGCCCCAACCACCAACAAAGAGTTCTTAAGCCACAGGAACAAGAAGCCCCGCATCACACGGCCACTCCGATACCTCTTCTTTGTCCTTAGCTTCTTTTTGCCTTGGATACTCACAGCGCGCTCTCTGTGTTCTCTCCCCTTCCCACTGAACACAGCCGCCGCGGCCCTCTCTCTGCCCCCAAAAACAACAAGCTCCTTTGCCGTCCACCCGGAAATCCCACTAGGAGACCACCGCGCCACCACACACGCACACAAACACACACACTACAACAAGCAGCACCAGCGCGTCAGACAAAGAATACCGGTCAGACGTATTAGCTAAAGCTCTGTATCCCCAACCAAGCACAAAAACAGACACTCTTCCCTCCTTAAACCCCCGCACACACCATGGCTGAAGAACCAGAAGCCGACCTCGACTCGATTGTGGACAGACTCCTCGAAGTCAGAGGCTCCCGTCCAGGACAGCAGGTGCAGCTAGAAGAATACGAAATCCGCTTCTTGTGTAAGAAGGCCCGTGAGATCTTCATCCAGCAGCCGATCTTGCTCGAACTCGAGGCCCCAATCAAGATTTGCGGCGATATCCACGGACAATACTATGACCTGCTTCGATTGTTTGAATACGGTGGTTTCCCGCCAGAGTCCAACTACCTCTTCCTCGGTGACTATGTTGACAGAGGCAAACAGTCGTTGGAGACAATTTGCCTATTGTTGGCTTACAAGATTAAGTACCCAGAGAATTTTTTCATCCTCAGAGGTAACCACGAGTGTGCTTCCATCAACAGAATTTACGGTTTCTACGACGAGTGTAAGAGAAGGTATAACATAAAGCTTTGGAAGACCTTTACGGATTGTTTCAATTGCTTGCCAATAGCAGCAATTATTGACGAGAAGATCTTCACCATGCACGGTGGATTGTCCCCAGATTTGAACTCTATGGAGCAGATTAGACGAGTCATGAGACCAACAGATATCCCAGACGTTGGTCTCCTCTGCGACTTGCTTTGGTCAGACCCAGATAAGGACATTACAGGGTGGAGTGAAAATGACCGTGGTGTCTCTTTCACCTTTGGCCCAGATGTCGTGTCAAGATTCCTGCAGAAACATGATATGGATTTGATTTGCAGAGCTCATCAAGTTGTTGAAGATGGTTACGAATTCTTCTCCAAGAGACAGTTGGTCACTTTGTTTAGTGCTCCAAACTACTGTGGTGAGTTTGACAATGCCGGTGCAATGATGAGCGTCGATGAGAGCTTGTTGTGTTCCTTCCAAATTTTGAAGCCAGCTGAGAAGAAGCCAAAGTACAACTACAACTCAGTTGGTCAGAACAGATCTATGACACCTCCAAGAAAGCAGAAAAAGGCTGCAAAGTAAGACACTAAACTTATATTTGTAATGACCCTTTCTTTCTTGTATTTGTTTCGATGTTTTGTTTTGTTCCCTTGTATCTTGTTGTTATGATCCCATTGCACCCACACCTGCCATCACTCGCCTTTTCTCTTCTTGGATTTCATGCTTTAATGAAGGACCGCTAGCACTTCTTGTTTACAAATCTATGCTCTTTTCAGCACTTGTATAAATCTACAAATTTGAAGTGTTCTTACTCTTTTTGAACTGAATCCCCTTACACCTCCTCTACTTGTTTTGCTGAACTTTAAATCAACATATCCCTTTCTCTTTTTTTATCTTGTCCCATTCTTTTTGTCTTTATTCCTGCCTTTGTGGTATAATGACACTTTTGGATCAAGTCTGGCACTTCTCCAAATTGGATCAACGTCCTTTGTGTGCTCTCCTTTCGAGTGCATATGAAGATCAACACTTCACTACAAACCAATGAATTGAACACTATTGAAACACAAACATCATTCTCCTCACCTCATATCCAACACACCGTTGCTACTACATTTCTTTATGCTATGTACCTATTTTCTTTTCTTTATATTATTTGGTTTTACCACAGTCATGAATTTGATTTTCCATTGTTTATTGTTTTCCGAACTGCTTTCCGCTTATAACACCCCCTGTATCATGTTATTTTTACGCCTTTCAGCAATAATAATGCTATTCCACCATATACATACCTACATTTTCATTTTTTTTTCTCTCTATTTGTTTTGGATGGCATTCTTTTTTGTTTTCTTTCCTCGTTTGATGATGACCATACCTATGAGGTTTTCGGGCTTAATAAACATAAAACAGTACTTAGATAGATTTCATATTCCTCTTTTGTCTTGGGTGTTCTAGTCCAGAAGATCTATCTATGATATATATATATATATATATATGAGGGGGATGTTGAGGACACTATTGAAAACACCGTACACGATCTTTAGTTTTGAATGGCTGATCGTGGATGTGTGTTTTGGCAGTGTCTTTCAATTGGTCTGTCATAGCGTCCCCATCTGGGCCTATCTGTGTGTGCCTACGTGTGAGTGTTCTACGGTCTCGATGTTGTGTTGTGTTGTTGTTTCCAGGAGATTTACAGCAATTGGTTACTATGGGATAACTTTTATATAAGATACTTTATTATACTATTAACATACTGAACATTCTGGTGAATTGTACTGATATGATAAAGAGGACCTCATTGCTATCTCTAGCTCCCCCTCCCCACACACGCATTTATGGTTCCTGCACACACACAGAAGCTCGCCACCGTAGCAACTGCCGCCCTACATACGAAAATAACCCAAACACCACTATGTGACTGCTTCTTTTCTCTCCTTCTCGCGCTTTTGTCCGCGGTCGACTGAGCTACCAAAAAAGGAAATAAACGTGTGATGCGTCCCCTACCATCTCATCTCTCCTGATTTGGAGAGATTCCGAGTGCGGATGTTTCCAAGATTTTTCGCGCCACTGTCGCGTTCTCTCACGAAATTTTGTTGCGTTGGCTGGGTGGGTTGAAAAAAAAAGTGAAAAATTTGGCAGTTTGTGTGTGCTTGGAGCTTCTCAAGAGGCTTCTCTTACAAGGGAATCACGAAACAACACATACAAAATGGTACGCCCATGCTACGATTAGAGTCTCACATAATGAACATATGAAGTGAAAGAAGAAGCAAGGAAAAGAACGAACGAAATAGCGTCGGTCAGCGATGTTTTACGCCCATTTTAGACATTTTAATATTGAAGAGTAACATCACCAAGTCTTTTTACCACACAACGCAATACAACTCAATAACGGAAAACTGCTATGATTTGATACATTCCACAGAAACCTATGACGGGACATGGATCATGTGAAATATCTGGAACTGCTTGTGCAGTTTTAAACTCTTCAGTACGAAGGAGACCACAGTTGACCTCACTGATAGGATACAAGGAGAAACAAATCTGGCCTTTTCATTTCAAGTAACCCCTCTAATGAAAACACTAGATATCATCATAATGTTTTCGCACAGTTCGGATAGCCCGGGTACTGTGGGATAAGAGCTGTATTTAGCAACAGGCTGGATTCTTTGGAACATCGGTGAGGCCTTATCACATCATCTATTTCTAAATCAATTTTCTTCTTAACACCTCATATGTTCATTCAAGTGTTTCATTATCATTATCCTTTAAAATCGGCCCAGTTTACTAACAAAATACATTAGGTTTTGGTTCAGGATTTGTTGCACCCAACTGCCGCCTCTGAGGCTAAGCAGCACAAGCTTAAGACTTTGGTTCAGGCTCCAAGATCTTTCTTCATGGATGTTAAGTGCCCAGGTTGTTTGAACATCACCACTGTCTTCTCCCACGCCCAGACTGCTGTCACCTGTGACTCTTGTGCCACTGTTTTGACCCAGCCAACTGGTGGTAAGGCCAGATTGACCGAGGGTTCTTCTTTCAGAAGAAAATAAGTCAAACAAAAACACAAAAACAAATGGGGATGTGAAGATAATAATGAAAAAAGAATTAAAATATATCCAAATGACGGTTGAATTACGGTTGTTACATTATAATGAGACTCGTTTGCAAATTCGTTTTGTTTTGTTTGGTTGGGAATATTGCTTGTATATTTTTTGTTGCATGATATTTCTAATTAGAATGCATTCATTTTGATAATAGCTGTTGATGTAGTTTGTTGAGTTATCCGGAGCACTTTTTCTTCGTATCTTGAAAGCTCTATGAGGTCTGATGACTAGCTACACTAAGCTTATTCCTGAGTTGTAAAATGAGTGATGTGCTGAAGTAACTAAATTAGATCACAAGTTGAAGTTATAGTTAGAGATGAGGACTAAATGAGTTCAATTACGGTTTTGAAGATTAACGTCAAATTTAAGATGAGTTGGAATATAGTAGGTGAGAGAGAAATGAGGGAGAAATGTGTGAAATATATATGGTGCGCTACTCATTTTGACGCAAAAAGGCTTTAGTGAGGCCTTTCTTCTCGACTTTCCTGCTCAGCTTTCCTGCTCAGCTTTCTTGAAGCGGGTCTTTATAAAATGATCTTTTATAAAGAAATATATAATAAAGATGATATTCTCATCTTCTTAGTTTCTAATACTGATTGGTTGGGATATACGGTACCCAAACTCGCTGAATAAAGGTCACTTTCCGATGATGTCAAAACAGGGAAAAGGCATTGGAATCCTTCCATTGGAACTTGTCTTAGAGATCCTGTCTTTCCTTGATAACTATGGAGTTATGTCTTTGATAGAAGCAATGCCAATGCTGAAACAATATACAATTATCATTACAGACCATGTTCTTCCCCCCATGTTTTTTGATATCAAAGGAGTCCAGCGCAAGTATATCATCAATGGAATGACAAGGCGAAGACTTTTGGGTTACAAGGAACTTTACCCTCTATTTCAACAACCACAGCACCAGATGTTTATTAAACTTGTTGAGCTTGCATACCCATGCTCTTTGACAAAGCTCGAGACATTTTCTTCAATGAAGCTCATTTGTACTGTCGTCAACTTCATAAGACCGGTGCTTGATAAGACGTCCTTTGTGTTTCTTCGGGACCAGGGCTCCAAAGGAGACCACTTGTTTCACAGGTTTGGTGTTGAGATGGACAGGGTGAAACTGTGCAATTGGCAAATTGGACAGCCGGTTAATTACACACTACAAGATTTTCCGAATGAGAAGTATTACCAGACAGAATTGGAATACTATTACTCATCGATATTTAGAGGCGAGACATTGGTATTGAAGTCAATGTATGGTTATACCCCTTGCATCTCGACCCTGGAGACCCTCACGAGCATTCACTTGGAGACAATAGAAGTCCAATTTACAAACGTCAAACTACCTGCATTGAGAGACTTGACCATAGTTACCACCAGAGATGAAAATGATAACCCACCCATTATTGTTGGTGTCAGGGCCCCAATGCTAAGACGTTTTGTTGTACATTACGACGGGTCTTTCCCGGTTTTCCAAAAATTATGCCTCGCAACAGCATTTACTGGAGACAACTCCCACTACGAGCCAGAGAGAGCTTTTGAATTGGTGAATCGTCAAAAGTGCTCACACAGAAGTATCTATGATGGATTTGTTGATAAAACATTGACAGCCCTGCTGATATCAGATTTTAGATTTGTCAAGAACTTCACACATTTGCAGCTCACAGGTTGCCCTGAACAGTTTTTAAGAATTTGCCCTCTTTCAAATGCTCAAGGCTTGCGTTGGAGGTTCTGGGGCACAAATTCTGGGAATGACTTTACGCCCCAAGAATGTCTTAACTTGGAGTCTCTTGTATCACTTTCTCTTGAAGTTTATAGTGAAGGGAGCTCTATTCCTAGACTCAACACGAAAAACTTGAGGTTTCTCTCTGTGCAAGTCTTTGCCCCGTTTGTGGATATCACAAATATCTGGCTTAGACAAAATGACTCCTTGGATTCGGTATATATTTACCGCAGTATACATTTGTATAGGGAACTTGGAAATTTGGGGAACTTCAGCTTGAACTACAGTGAGTGGAAACACTTCAGGAAGAGCTTACAGTCAGTTGCAGTTCTTTCTTTGGTTGGATTTAACATGCCATTTCTCTGCCAAAAGACTTGGTTAGCAGAGGAAGAAGAATTACAGGAGATACCACTTCCAGGAATGGTACTTGAACTAAAGCCAACACCAACAGACAAGAACCCGGTTAACTCCAGAGAATTGGGGGCGATTAGCAATGCGGCAGACATGATGCTGAATAGGAGCTCTTTTATTATTGACTGCTTTGGTATGATGACACACAATAGGTTTCAAAACATTCAGAACCGCACTGTTATCATTTCCTCTGTTATGAGGCCTGGTGACCCTGACTTCAGAGCAGGAGGATCCACCTTTGTTATGAGGTTCCCGAGTGAGCGAGATGCAAACACACGCCCAGATGTTGAGCCTTTAAAGCACAAGGTACGCATATACTTTATTGAATTGTTTCAAAAGACTCGTCGTACACGGACTATTAGTGCTATTCTTATCCCTGACGAGAATGGTGTGTTAACAGCAGCACCATGATTAATACATATACACTTCTAAGAAGAGGGAAGAGAAGAGATTGTAGATTTCAAAGGTCTGCCAATTCCATTTCTTCTTCATGTGTAAGCATTGGCTGATCTCCATCTTCGTCAATCATTTTATTGAGCTTATCACTATGAGCCCTCTGTTCACTCTGGAACTCTTCTAGTTGGTGAATATCCCAAATAGACACACCCTCTTGATCCTTAGGGTCTGTAGGCTGCGCCATGGTCCTCAAAAACTGTTTAGCATTCGCAATTGCCATATCTGTAGATAAATTTGTATCAGCATCACTGAGACCCTGAGAAATCCATTTTGGTAGTTGGTTCTTTTTACGCCCAAAACGTCTATCAGCCAATACCATTACACCGTAGTCATCCTTACCACGTAAAACACGACCCAGACACTGAGCAGCATGTCTCATTGCATCAAACGATAAGAAGTCGTTTTCTCTAATTTGGTAATGGTCACGCAAAAACTCCAAGCGTGCTTTCAAGATTCTCGACTCTGTATACTGGAAGGGGATACCAATCATCAAAACTGTACGACCGTATTGATGATCGAAATCGATACCTTCAGATACTTTACCACGCGCAACAGAGAGCAATACAGCACCTCTGCCATTGGAGCAAGCGGTTCTATATGTTTCCAGGGCCAATGCAGTTTCTTGAGCATCTGGCGTCTCAACAAGGATTAGTTTGTACTTCCACACTTCATCTAGGATACCCATATTCTGCCACATGGAAATAATACTCTCCATATACAGATATGATGGGAAAAACACAACCAAACCATCTGGAGTAGTCTTCGAGAATTCAATTAGCAATGAACCATAGTTTCTGACAATACTTGGGTCGTTTCTGATTTCAAATCTTGACGAGATGGCAACTTGATCAGAGCCCTTTGTGACAATGAGAGGTAAGAAGGACTTCTTAGCCAACGTCATAGTATACGACTCCTGAATTACAGTGGTGAAGTTAAGCATTCGTGGATACATATCCAGAGGGGAGATAGTACCAGAGGTAATAACGACAGCATGGAATTTTTCAAAGATCGGTTTAATGGCGATTGAAGCATCAAGGCATGTGAATCTTAGAATTGGATTTGGTACTGTTGCACCTTCTGTTTCATAGGGTTCAAGAATCAACTGGAATCCTTGTTCGTATGTAGATATGAGTGTAGCAAACGTTGCAACATCTTTGAGTGCCGCGTACTCTTCAACATCGGTGATTTCTAGGGTTCTCACAAGCAGTGACAGGCGTTCTGAACAGAACCTGAGTGGCTTTCGTTCAATAAATGTTAGCTGCTTGAGATGCTGAAGGAAAGATACGGGCGTTTCTGAAATGACATGTAGTACTTTCATTCTTGTTTTGAGATACTCGATGAATCTCTTCATGAATGCCACAAAGTGTTCGGCTCTTCTAATATTACCAGGGATAGCTTCTTTCAGAAGGTCTGCAGATAACACTGGTGTTTCCAGAATTTCCTGTTCGTTGTTGATAATTTCAGAGGCACCAAGACCTTGGACCAACTTTTCATACTCCGATTGTAGTTTCTTTGCATCTGTCTTTTTCACCTCTTCAATTCTTTGGTTGAGAGTGGAGGCACCCCTTGAGGCCTTTTTGAGCATATCACTTGTGATATCAATTGAAAGGGATTCTATGCAGACGTTATCAATATTATGCGCCTCGTCAAAGATGATAATAGCGTCTTTTGAGAGTTCCTGGGACACTCTTTCTGAAATCTTGGGATCCAGCAAATAGTGATATGAATAAATAATGAGATTGCAATGTGGGATCATACGACGGACAGTAAAATATGGACATGTCTTCTGGTCCTTACAGTAGTTGGTGAGTCCCTCGAAAGAGTAAACGCCAGGTGGAACGAGGTTATCTGGCTCCATTTCATATAAATTCTCGTGGAACTCACAAAGCTGAGCAGACTCATCACCGGCCGCAATCTTGGATTTTGCAAGGCCATTAGTCATCCTTCTACACTTCTCATCGACAATTGTACCCTTCTTCTCTTTGCTGACTGTTGGATGCAAACACAGGTTCTTTCTTGATGTTAAACCAAGGCCTCTAAAGTCTTCAACGTACCCGAGTTCCTTTGCTCTGTACTCCATCAGGTTGTGCAGCTCGATCAGTGCTTTCTCAATTTCTGACATTGTACGAGAACAGTAAACAATCTTTCTGTGTTCTTGGTAGTGCATTTGGTACGCTACCGTGAGGGAAAGCAGCGAAACAGTCTTTCCAGTCCCGGAAGGCATTTCTAGGATACTGTTGCCACCGACGTCAAGTGTCTTCTTAATGTCCGACATGTAGGCATATTGCTCTGGATAGATTCTCGGGTAAGGAAACAACACTGGGAGGTCATCGATATAGAATTTCATATTGTGTGGGGCCTATATGCAATCTCTAATTTCTTTATGGGCCGTTTTGGTGTCGTTATAAGCTCTTATATCATTAACAGTTTGTTATTCCCAGCTATGTAGGAAGCCGCTTCGTGGTTGATCTGAAAGAGAATATCAAGAAAATATCCCAGCAGGCCCCCGAAAAAAACAGTACAGTGGAATATCAGGCACAAAGGCAAAACCCCACAAGATGAGCCAAGCAATATTCCTCTTGATATTGCAGTTTAATAAGAAGATCAGGCAGGCCTGTACTCCCGAAGTCTTTTGGGCTTGATCTTTCGGTTCTGCTTGGATAATGAAGGAATGTCCGGGTGTTTGGTAGGGGATGAACCACGCACTGTCATCGAGGTATTTATAGGTAGCAAAAAGACATTATTAAACTACGTTGACTATTCATCAATATGAGTATTTTTGTGGTAGTATACAAGGAATGCACATTTAGGGTGTCATAAGCAGCAGGGTGTAGGAAGAACAGTGGTCAAGAGTGGTGGGAGTAGTAGTAACAAACTATGTCAAGCAGAAAAGAGCGGGTAACAAAGTCTCAGACAATTGTCTTGACCTCAAAGAATCTCTTCAAGTAGTAGATTTGGAAGACGGAGTTTGCACCGACGATGGCCAACTGGAAGATAGACCACCACTTGACACGCGAGTTGGTGGACTCTGCAGTGTTTCTGTGGACTCTCTCACGGACAACGATGTAGCTCTGTTCATTCTTCACGTCCTGGGTCAGCAGAACCAGTCTTCTCACAGCACCATCCAAGCTGTCGTTGTCTGGGTCATTGGCGTTGACATACACAACACCGTGGATGTTGAAAGAGACGTCCTTAGTGCTGATGGAAGAACGCTCGTTGGAGAAGCAGTACACGTACTTGCCCTTCTCGGTGGCCTTCACCTGTACATCGCCGTGAGACATGTCCCTCTTGGACTGCATCAACTTGCCAGAGGGAGAGATGATTGTGAAGTCACCGCTGAGCTGTTCGCTAGAACGCGAGTCTCTGTTACCGAACTGGAAGCTCACAGCCAACTCGTCGTTCTGCTTGATCTCCTCAAAAAAGCACACCTTGCCATTGGGTGGCAACAAAACGTTATGACCAGCCACAAGCGAGCACAGGGCAAACACAAGAACAATGAACTGGCGCAACATTGGATCGTTATATAGTATTTTTAGAGGTTTCCGTGTGCTTGTGTTGATGTTTCGTGTCCTTTTTTGTGCTCTTTTTTCTTGATCCAACGCGTTCGCGTTTCGCGTGCTCTGTCACTTCCACCTTTCTTTGATCTGTCTAATAAAAGACAAATAAACAAATACACTACATTTTTTAGCTCAATTGCCATTTACTTCTATTAATAATTCAATCTTCCGGCTCGACGTCAATTGATACGGAAATTTCCTTGTCACAGTCTAGGAAGGAGTCGCAGACGCACCATACGGATATGTCCTGGTGGCCGGCATCAGGCAGTGTAAACTCCAAGCTAACAGTGGTCTCTTCACTGCTGAGAACAACTTTTTTGATACCGTAGAGCTCCTTCTTGGACTTATTGCCCATAAGCACCCACCATGACTCGCCATGTGCAAACGGATAAAATGGCGACTGCACAACAAGGTCTTTCGGAACATCGTCACGGGAAAGCATGAGCTCAATCTTGGATGGCTCGTTGGCAACAACAGCACCTTCAGGACTCTTATACGAAAGCTCAACGTTCGGATAGTCGTTGACAAAGTTTGCGACTGCTTGCAGCTTTTGATCTGGAAGTCTCAATATCTCATCTCTGACCTCATCCTCCAGCTCAAGAAGATCAAACACAGATTGCACACCACGCTCGGAGGCCCTTGCGAGAACCTCCTCGCCAACGTACGGAATTTGCTTCAAAGGAGAATCAGAATCCCAGCACGCCTGGACAACCATCTGGCACAAGTCCATAGCATACATGGCGTTCAAATAACCTTCGCTCGACAATAGATCAACAGCCGCATATAGCATGTTCAACACTTTTTCTAACACAAACTGCTGATCAGACGCTAGGTCTGGAGGGAGGTTCAGGCGGGAAAAGTGAGCTTGTAACAGGACAAATGCCTTGAAATATGGTGACTCCAGAGAAACATCTTGCGAAGACTTCACTGGAACACGGTTGTAGATCTTTTGCAGCATTGCAGATTCGTTTTTGCGCATTGGCAGAGAGTCAAACTCGGATGCAGAGGTAACAATCTCAAGAATAGACTTCAGTTTAGACTTCTTGGTCAATGACAATACAAGTGTCTGCATAGTAACGAAGGAGATATTGTAGTATGCAGCAACAAGTGTACCATCCAATGGAGTGATTTCCTCTTCATCCCCCTCCTCTTCTTCATCCTCTTCATCTGGGTTTTCCAATTCTATAAGCTTAGCTTCAGACAAATCAGTCAAAGTCTCTTCAACAAGTTCTGTCAAATATGTTGACAAACCAACATGTGAAACATCTTTAACACCGTAGAAACTTGGATTGGCTTGCAGTCTTCTGTAGAAGTACGAATATGTCAACCAATCAATACAACCTTGTCTCGAATTGATCAATCCAGTGCTAATTTCATTGATGAAAGAATCGGCAAGGAAAACATTGAGGAAACTTTCCACAGGTAGAGATTCATTCAAAAACTTTTTATAATAGTCCTTTTTTGATGCATTTGTAAAGACAAGTGCTTTGTCAGACTCCCCATTTTTACCATGAGAACATCCAATCATTTCCAAGAGCTCGTTGATAGGATAATCAACGTAACGATGCTCCTTACCTTCAAAGAACTGAGTGCTCAAAACAACAACAAGGTTAGAGGATGGCGCATAGGAAGCAGTGTCTCTTGTGGCAAATACAACACCAAGAGCACCACTATTTTGCAGCCTTTCAACAATTTTGCGGTCTGTGTTGTTCATATTCTTGTAAAACAACCCAATACCCGATCTCAAGAGACTTTCCAAGGAAGCATCAGAAACCTTCTTCAACAATGGCATAATATCTTCAAGCTCTGCACGGAGGAAGGAATAGCTCTCACCATCCATGGATGCCATTCTTGAGAATTCGAGACCAATGTCCATACAATGCATTCTGGAAGGAACAAACACCAACGATGATCCACCGTTGAAGCCTTTAACAGCAAGATATGCAGGCCTCGTCATCGCAAGAAGCATTGAAGGGATGTGAGTGATAGCAAATGACTGCAGATGAATTTCTAATGGTCTCACTCTATCTAGAGAAGAGTAATTGTAAATATTTCCCTTTTCAGCACCAATCCATTCACCAAGGTCACGACCATTTGCAAGTGCAGTTCCCAGTGCGACAATTCTTAATGGGTCTGAATGCAATTGTTGCAATTGAGAAGACATAAATCTCATTCTAGAAATGATATTTTCATAAACACAACCATCGTAGCCATTTCCCAATGTTTGAACATCATCAATAATAAAGAGACCTATCGTCTGTACATTTTTTCTTTGCTTCCAACGACGAGACACAGTGTCAAACTGCTGGGGTGTGGCTAGAACAAGATGACTCTCAGCCAAAATTTTTAGGTTTCTGGAAAGTTCGTTTGTAAACTTACCAATCTGTTTACCCCCAGCAAGAGAACTGAAGCGGGAAGACCAGTCTTTGTGCAATGCATCGATCTTCTCTTGAACAGGAACAATGTAGATGGCACGTCCCTTGCTTTTCTTCCAATGGTTGAGAAGAGCAAGCTCAGCAAGGATAGTCTTACCAGAGCCTTTCACAGCACCAACAAAAATAGTCTCACTAGAATTATAGAGAGGCTGCAACAGTTGTGACTGGAGCTTGTTGAAGTAATTAATATTGAAAGCATTTGCAAACTCTGGGATAACGATATCGGCGACGGGAACAGGAGAAAGGTCCAGCCACTCTCTAGGAGCTGGGAACTGCTTAGGAATTTTGATTGAGTTCAATAAAACGGGAATTCTGTACTCACAATGCAACCACTTCTCAGAGATCAGAGTCACAAAGTAGTTTGGTGGAGTTGGTGCAGTGATTGGAACAGTGAATTCCAGCAAATGCTCTGTATATACATAGTTTCGGCGTACCAGGAAGGAATCATTATAAAGGATCTTTTCACCGTTAGTATCCTCAACTAGAAGCAAGAATTGCTCAGCGTTATGGTGAAGTTCAGTATCCCATTCCCATTCTGGAAGAATATCCAGCTCAAGTCTTAACAAACTAGGCGTGATGGTTTGAATAGAACATTTTAACTCAAGTTTTGGAAACTTTTTCACCATTTCCAGTGCTTTTCTAGCAGATCTGTCATCACGAATAGCCTGTGCCATCTCACTTGTATCAGTCAAGTTGAAGTATTGAGACCACGGAAGATTTGAACTCTCAGTGTTCTTGATCACTTTTGGTGGACAATCTGGGAATTGTCTGAAAGGAGAGTTAGACAACCAAATTCGGTGTTCAACCATTTTACAGAGATCTAGTAACTGCTTTGTCAAACCTGCCCATTGCTTCTTCAGAACAATCTCATAGATTGCTCTCAATAGTCTTCCTGCAGACTGAGTAATATATATCATATCGGAATTCAAGGCAAAACCATCCAACGAGAGTCTAGAGATATAAGATTGCAGTAAGACATTGGCCTTGGCTCTTGGATCGTTAACGTCCTCCTTGATTGGTACTGGGGCACGTTCCACAAGTTTTGTGATTTCGGTCTTTTCCTCCTGTCTCACTGGGATAAGTTTAAACTCAGACGAGGAGGCGAATATTCTGAAGACATCAATGACAGATGAGTAGGCTTTAAGCTGTTTGTTGTAGAATGCCATGGAGTCATAATTGATATAATAATATGAAGAAATACGACCTAGTTCAGTAGACTGGACTCTCCCTGTAGAAGAATCATATATGATGAGATTGTTCTGATGGAGAATTGTGAGAGCAGAATGAATAAGGTCCGCTCTTTTCCATTTCAAAGTCTTATCATCAGTATACTCTGGACCAACTCTATATATTGACGGTGAAGTCAACATACGAACGTAGAGGTAGGTGTATCCCAGCCATTCAACACCGTCATCAAGGTCCTTCACAGTGCCAGCAACAATCTCGGCATTCAAGTTGTCTGCCAATTTGCTCATTAACTGGGACTCGATTGGCAATTGTTGATTCAATACAGCTAAATAATATTGAATGTCGGATTGCGAGGTGATGATAATACCTTCACCACTTTCGTCATAACGTGGACGACCTGCTCTTCCAAGCATTTGTAAGATATCCTGCGGAGACAATTGAACCCAGTTACCCTTATCTGGTGCATATACTTCTGTTCCCTTGATGATGACAGTATGGGCTGGTAAGTTCACACCCCAAGCCAAAGTAGCCGTGGAAACAAGGATTTGAACTTTACCTTCTGCAAATAAGTCCTCAGAAGCGGAGCGGTCGTCTCTGGAGAGACCAGCGTGGTGAATGGCAAATCCGGTTGGAAGTAAGTCTCTTAGATCATCACTCTTCACTTTTTCCGACTCTTGCCTCAATATTTCAACATTACCAGCGTCTGATTTCAGGAACAAATTAAGCTTCTTCTCTTCAAGCAACTTATCTCTGAGCCATTTCGCAGTTTTAGCTGTGTCTTTTCTTGAGTGAACAAAGACAATCACCTGATATTTGCCAGCTGCCTCTAATATTTTGTCATAGCATGCTTCATTCATAGCATTGATCTTTTTGAAGGAATTCTTTTCGGTGACACCAATGAATTGCTGTGCCAAAGGACATGGTCTGTACGATGCATCGAAGTAAAAAAGCCCCTTTGTGTCATCAACACGAAGAAATCTGGCAACATCCCTATAATTCGGGAGCGTGGCAGAAAGACCAACCAGTCGAACATCTCTTGAGGTGGACTTTGTGTTTCGTACTGTTCTGGCGACAATACTTTCTAGAACAGGACCCCTTTCATCGTGTAAAAGATGAATTTCATCAATAATCAATAATGAGACCAAGTTTGTATAACTTGTATCGGAATTTTTTCTAGTGATGACGTCCCATTTTTCTGGGGTTGTAACAAGGATCTGAGTGTCATGGATCTGTTGCTTCGTCAAATTGGAGTCACCAGTGAGCTCTTCTACTTGAATTCCAAACTGAGAGAGTCGTCTAGAAAACTCACGCACTTGCTCCTGGACAAGGGCTTTTAATGGTGCAATGTAGACTATCTTGAAGTCATTCAGAGCAAATGAGCCATCATCACGTCTAAATTGGGATAATGTACGGAGCACTGTGAGCATAGCAACATTGGTCTTACCAGCACCTGTTGGTGCACACAGAAGGATGTTTTCATCATCGTTAAATGCAACTGGGAAAAGTTTAGATTGAACTCTGTTGAGGGTAGCGGTTTCTGATGATGGAAATGCAGATTGAGCCCATACTGGAAGTGTCGAAATTGGTACGAGCTCTTCTTGCTCCGTTGGTGGAGCTGGTGCTGGGATATGAATCTCTTCATACTGCTTCTTGACACGCTTGAAAGAGCTTTTTGGGAGATTGACTTTTGTGGTTGTCATAAGATGAGAACCTTGGTCAAAAATGAGATCATCGAGATTGACAATCTTCGGTTCTCTCACAGCACTAATAGAAGACTCTGAAGTAACAGCCACCTTACGCTTTTTAGAAGGACTCTCAAAGTCATCATCCATAAGATGCTTCAAGCCACTTTTGGACATCTGTTGTTGGATTTGCGCTCTTTCAGTGTTATCAGATGCATTGGCAAACTTTGTACCCCAAACAATGGTGGAACGATTAGAAATGAGAAGTTGTATGAGCTCTGGTGACTCTGACAGAAGTTCAATGACACGCTGTTCAAACTCTCTATCACTCAGATTGCTGGAGAGCAACGTGAATGTATTGTTCGTTGTCTCCTGGAGTGCCACTGCATCAAGCTTTGGTAAAGCACTAGAGATGGCTTTCTGGAGGTAGAGTGAGTCCACGTCTGAGAGACTTATTGTGGGGGAAGCTGTAGATTTGGAATCAAACTTCAGAACTTCGTCTTGGTCTTCTGGAGTTTCGTCATGATTAGCGTCTGGGTTTTGCACAAAGTCATCCAGGCGAGGACCAGCAAAGTCGTCGTCGCTATCTGTGTCATCCTCATCTTCTTGTTCATCATCGTCTTCGCCAACAAAGTCCAACGCCACAGCATCCTCATCGGTAGCACCTCTTTCTAGTGTCTGATCTTCATAGTCTGTGATTCTGGAGGACAATCTGATGGCGGTAGCAAACTCATTAGGTGGGATGGTGACATCGAGGTCCTGTTCTATGTTCTTCTGTTTAGATCTGTCTGCTTGAGCCTCATCTTTTAATGTTTGGAGAATGATATCAGTTGCACTCAAAACCATCGAGTGTGATATGTCGCCACCAAACAATTTGCTCACCCACGAGACAAGTTCTTCGTAAGCTTCGATACTCTCTTGTGTTTTTGGATGGTACTTGAGACTTTCCATTTCAGATCCCAGTAGTGTACTGTTCCCAGGCCTTGTAGATGGCGATGTTGCAGTCTGCTTTGCCTTCTCCTTCCGTCTAAACCTTTCAGTAACGCTTTTGGCCACTGATGTTTCCTCATCGAGGGAACGTGCTCTTGTGCCCATCTCTTTCATGTTAACCTTTCCGGCCATGGAGGTCGGGGCAGAGAGCGCAGCGTCTCTCAGGGGGTCTGATCTGTTGGAGAACAGCTTCCGGTCCTGCCGGAGGACTTGATTGGACATGGCCTCGTATTTGTACTTGTCGTTGCTCTTGCTGTCTGACATTTTTCCTGGTGTGGTGGAGATTTAGTAGGTTGTGATGAGAAAGACTAACTTTGTTGTTGTTGTTGTGAGTGTAAAAGCAAATCAAGCTCTTTAATTGCGACGTTTCAGATCTCGGGAGGCAAGAAAACGTTATAAACAGTTCCACAAAGTGCCCAGTATGATAGTCTAACTCCCGAAACACACACGTTTTGATACAAATCTAGCAGTTGAAACTACTATATCATCACCGAGTTCTATTGATGCCCTTATTGTTTTTACCGTTTTTCGCCAAAAAATTCGCACTAGCGATTTCTATTTGCGCCAGCTAGAAGCGCTCTTTCGCGATCGGCGAAACAGGATCTTAGCACTTTACGCCATTTGCTTCCTCATCTTCTCTTTGGTACACTTCATTGGCACCAAATTGCTTGTATTCAGCTGGAGAGGAGGTGTTGATGCGCCGTTTTGCACCAAGTTTTATGAAACGCAAGATTTCCATGTCCACTTTTAACCCACTTAGCCCGAAGATCACGCTCTCCCCCGTAGAGAGCAGCATTACGACCCTGTTGAAGGACTATTGTGCTCACTACAATGACCAGCACGCTGGGGAAGAGAAGCTCGAGCCGAGAATCACAGGTGGCTGGGTGCGTGACAAACTGCTTGGTCAGGCTTCGCACGATCTGGACATTGCCGTGAACGTAATGTCCGGCCAGGAATTTGCAGAGGGTCTTCTTGAATACGTTAAGCAGCACCATCAGGAGGACTGCCAGAGAATTGCAGGCGGAAACATCCACACAATTGAGAAGAACCCTGAGAAGTCCAAGCACCTTGAGACTGCTACTACGAAGCTGTATGGACTGGATATTGACTTTGTCAATTTGAGAAACGAGGAGTACACCGAGGAGTCTAGAATCCCAGAGATTGAGTTTGGTACACCGGAAGAGGACGCGCTGAGGAGAGATGCCACATTGAATGCACTCTTTTATAACATTCAGAAGGCAAAAGTGGAGGATTTGACCAATAGAGGTCTTCAAGACCTAAAAGATGGTCTTCTGAGGACCCCACTCGAACCAAGAAAAACCTTTTTGGATGATCCGTTGCGTATTCTCAGACTAGTGCGGTTTGCCAGTAGATTTGGATTCAAGTTGGAGAAAGACACGTTTGAAGCAATGAAGGGAGATGAAGTCAAGAATATGTTGATTGATAAAATCTCAAGAGAGCGTATAGCAGTGGAGATTGGCAAGACACTAGATAGCGATGCGGTTATTGGGTTGGGATTGTTATCGGAGGTCAAACTCATTGGTGTTGTCTTTGGCTTTGGAACTATGGAGAAAGATGTGAAGCAGTTCAATGAGTTGCACTCAATCGAGGAGAAAGAAACAGCAGTTGAAGCAAATGTTGATAAACTCTTGGAAACGGTCAGGTCCTGGTCATATGTTGGTAAGCTTGCGCCAGTGATCTCTGGTGTTTTGAGAGGAGAATCTGTTAAGCGTCTTTTCTGGTTCTCTTCTGTCTTGGAACCTTGGGCAGGTATTAAAGTTGCTATCAACAGGAAGAAGAAACAGATGTTTGCTACCGAGGTAATTTGCAGAGACGAACTTAAACTTGGAAGGGCTGAGGTTGATATGATCACTAAGGTTTTATCCACCAGAGATGAGTTCCAAGCTATTGTTGCCAAGCTGCCAGAGTACAAGAGATCAGAGATTGGCTTGTTACTACGAAACTTTGATTCCGAGTACAGACTTGCATTTGTCTTCAACTTGATTGATGAATTTATCAAGAGTGGAGATGAGGGTGTGATTGAGAAGTATGAAGCACTGTGGGACTTGGTAGAGAAGGAAGGTTTGCAGGACGTCTACAAGTTGAAGCCATTGGTTGATGGTAAATTGGTGTGTAAGACCATCGAGCGCAAGCCTGGTCCATGGATGGCTCCATTTATGTCCAAGATCTTTGTGTGGCAGCTGGACAACCCTGACAAGGGCCAGGAAGAATGTTTAGAGTATGTTAAGGAAGTGCTGAGCGTTGAGTGAGTGATTGCACCGCATACTACTCTGAGTACTCTAAATGTATAAAAAAATCATAAAATGCATATAAACCTTTTTAAATGATCTTTTGGGAGCGAGGAGACCAGTATCCCATCTAGAGAGTACCTTCTATCTCACATTCCAAATCCAAACCTAACAGAACGTTAAAACCAACAGAGAAGAAACAACATGAGAAGAACTTTATCGTAAAATGCAAAGAAAAAATAAAGTTGGATATAGAAAAAAACGTTAAATGTTATGTAAATGAAACTGTTCATCCCCGAAGGCAGTGAAATCAAAGAACTCTGCCAAGTTGTCATTTACGAGACCTTCCTCTTCCTCTTCCTCTAGGTTGCCGATGTTGATGCTTTTTGTGATGGTCAAATCGGCATCAAAAGTGCTATCCATACCCAATGCCGGGCCCAGCGTGGAGATACTCTTTTGAGCTCTCAAATGGCCCATTGGTCTTCTGCCTTCTCTGGAAGCATCGTCAAAGAACGAACCGACAAAGTCTTCCATCGGAGGAGGACGAGACTCCACGGGTGTACTCTGTCTTAGCATTGCAGCTCTTGAGGGGCTCATGCGGGAGTGTCCACTGCTGCTTCCGCGGTACATGCTCGACATTGAAGAGATTGAGTGTGTTCTCGACAAGTTTCTGGTGATAGAGTGTGACGAGCTCGATGTATTAGCTCTTTTACGTCTAACTGCTCTCTCAAAAGCACGGCACGCGTCTTGGGCTTCGTCCTCACTTGACCCAGTGTACTCCAGCGGAGACTCCGCCTCACGCTTTGGGGACGGCGATCTGTGCTGGCTGTGGAGGGAGAATAGGTCTGTAGTTGAGGAGGACGCCGAGGACGGCTGTAGCACTGCTCTGCCGTCTGAGGAGACACACATCACTAGCTGTGGTGTTGTTGTGCGCTTGAGCTGTGGAGGCTGTGATAGCGGCGATGAAGCCTTAGAGGAGAAGGACGGACGGCCCGGGCGGTGGGCGTTGTCAAAGTCCGAAGTCTGAATTGGGTGGAGCATCTTCTCATACGAGGCCAATTCTGGAGACTCGAGCAGATACGGTTGCTTGATTGGGTCCTGTGAGGACGATAGGCGGAAGAGGCGTGAGAGTCCGTTGCGTTTGGTGTTTGTGCTGCTAGGCTTTGTAGATGGAGTCTCACCGGGAGATGTTGAGAGTAGTAGCGGTGCCTGCGGAAGGTTGTGTTCCTCCGTGGCATGTACAGACTTCTGTGTCTCAGCAGCCTTCTTACGAGGTGACAGGTCCACGAAGACGAATTCCTGCTGCTCACCTGGCTTGTTCTTTGGTCGGCGTGTGCTCTTCTTGGGAGAAAACTCCAGATTGGCGTACTCCTGTTGCTCCTGCTGGATCTCCGACGACGACTTGGTGTACGTCTTGAGTCTCCAGACTCTCTTGGTTGAGGGAGGTAACGGATCGAGCCCTGGCACCTTCATAGCGTGGTTGTGTAGCTGTTTTGGCAGTGGTGGTGGTTCGTGGTATAGGGGCTCCCGAGGAATGCAAGATGGTTCACTGGGGCAAGGCTGGGGCGGGGAGCGGGGGTAGTGAGGACGGATAGGCAGAGTTGTGGGTGAGCGTCTTCAATGTGTGAGCATATATACCGTCCACTGCTCTGGGTGGTTACTCTCCTTGGCTCTAAGGATACACACTAGCTGGAATAAGACCCCCAAGAGAAAGAGAGCTGGGCGTGAGAGAGAGAGAATTATATTTGGCCCCAATATGTAGGTGCGGTTTGGGGCAGGTTGAGAGTCGTTAGTTGTGTGCGGGTGTGATCTGCCGGGAGCAGTAGGGCTGTTGGAGAGTGGGTCTCGAAAAAAGTTCGGAGGCTAGGCGCCGGTCTGATGAATGGAGGGCTAGATATCGATGTGATGTATATATATAATATATAATGTGCTGAGTACAATGGGATGTGGTATGATATATATATATATATATTTATTTATACGTGTGTGCGTGTTCAATTATTGCCGGCGAATATGCTTTGGCCTTTTTTTTAGGTTTACCTTAGCTTCTCCCTTTGCTTTTTTCGTATGTGTATGTGTTCATGTCTGTGTGGTGTGGTGTGTGGTATTGGTTGATCTGGTTATCAGACGTGTCACCCAAGTGACACTGAGGGCTTCGATTGCCCACTCCTTGCCTGGCCCGTTGAAAGCCGCTATTATATGGGAGAATCGCACCAGTCCTCAAAGACTTGGCTGCGGCGCATACCAGATCTTGAACCTAGCCTTCTCTGTATGTTAGTGCAGACTTCTCTGCGATCAATTTAACAAGAGACTTGGAACCCACACAATTGCAATCACCAGAGGCATGTGAAAAGTGTAATATACTTTGCACACTCCACATATATAGGTATACGTGCTATCGGGCGCAACCTGAAGGGTTAAGCACACACTCAGTGTCTCGTCATCTCACCGCAGCCCTCCCCAGCACCTGTGTTAGCACCAATACTTTGGCCCACCACGTGAAATGTGCTTATGTTCCACCCCCCTGTATATACGTGCGATGTAACTTCCTCCGAGATACTTTGTACAAATCCCATCCAGACTTGCACCTATGAGTCCCTGCCACCGACAGTCTCCGCCAGCGGGGTTTCGCAATTACAACGATATAGCTACTGTGCTATATATGCACGAGTGTACAGTTGCAATAGAACAAGGATGCGTGTCTTTCTAATGCTTCTGAAACAGACAGAAGAACATGGAGAGCACGGGGGGTAAACGGGAAACGGCGAACATAGAACCGTAAGTGAAGATCCGCTCAAGGCTCTCAGCACAGTGACTTCACAAAGAACGTCCCAGCCACACACAGCTACGTAAACCCTGTTGTTCACCGCTTGGTATATAACGACAAATTAAGCAAGTCTATACACAACATACCCAGGTTATATGCTATATGGGATATGGTATATGTAAATATCGCTTGATTCTATACATACAGTCTTCCTGCAAAATTCGTTCCCCTGGACTTTCCCTTTTTTTTTCTTTTTTTCTCTTTTCTGAGGTCTCATTTTCATGTGGAGTCAAGCCTAGTATCTTGAAGAAGACCAGATTCCTTGATAATAGCACTGCCTGCATCTACCTAAGGGGCCAGATCTAGACAGCGGATGAATGAGGTGATACGATCGTGATGATACCGGCTGGAAATGGCCTGGTTATTCTGGTTTTTTTGGTTGCTACACAGAGTTCACAATAGGGAAGGGGCTCAGATACGCTCCTCCACCAGAGGTCCAAAATCCACTTCCGAGGTTTTCATCCTCGGATGTTCACTGGAAACCATGCGTGCGCAGAATCATTTATGCCAAAGAAGAGGGAAGCACAAGCTTGATCTCATTAAGGAAAACTCCGTGAGCACATATATGGGCGTGCTCTATTGAAAAAGAACAGTGAGAATGAGTATTAACAACAAGTCGGTGCTTACGCCATTTATCAAGTCTCTCCTGCTCGACGAGCCAAACCTCAAGCCAGCAGATCTTCAGCTCGTCATAAAGCTGATCATCCAAGGGGTCCCATCAGATATTCAGGTTGCCGCTTTCCTCACTGCGCTAAGGTTCAGAGGTCTTGACCACCATCCAGACTTCATTGCTGCTGCTGCAACGGCTGTGCTACAATTTTCAGAGACGATTGACGAGTCAAAAGTGTCACAGGATGGTTACGTAGACGTTGTCGGCACTGGTGGTGATGGTCAGGACACATTTAACGTTTCCACAAGCGCTGCTATCGTGGCAGCCGGCATGGGAATCCCAGTGTGCAAGCACGGAGGCAAGGCTTCCACATCATCATCAGGATCGGGCGATTTGCTTGGCTCCTTGGGCGTTGACTTGTCTAAGATCACAGCAACAACTGCGCCAGACATCCTTGCAAAATCAAACTTTTGTTTCCTATTCGCCCCAAACTTCCACAGCGCCATGAAGCAGGTGGCCCCGCTCAGGGCAGCAATCGGAATTCCAACAATTTTTAACGTACTTGGTCCTCTGCTCAATCCAGCTCCAATCAAAGCTAGAGTTATTGGTGTAAACTCTGAGGTTTTGGGCCAGACATTTGCCGAAGCAGTACTCATGCTAGATTCCCAGAGAGGAAGAACGGCAAGATCGATGATCGTTTGGGGTAAGATTGGCCTGGATGAGATCAGTCCAATTGGAAAAACAAGTTGCTGGCTAGTTGATCCTGACACAAAGAAGATTTCGACCTTCAACTTGGAGCCAGCCGACTTTGACATCAAGGAACACCCACTCGACCAGGTCGCCTCGGGAACGCCGCAGCAGAACGCAGAGCTGCTCATCGAGATCCTCAAGGGTAAGTACTCTGAGGGACACCCAATTTTTGACTACATTGTCCTCAACGCTGCTGCCCTTGCCTATGTTAGCGGCGCTGCAAGCAACTGGAAGGAGGGCAAGCATCTGGCTATCAAGTCTATACAGTCCGGTGCAGCTCTGGAGGCATTGAACACGCTCAAGGGCCTTGTTCCAATTGACAATTAGACGCATATAATATAAACCAACTATATACATATTGAGCCAGAGACTGGACAAGTAGAGATTAATGTCCCATATAAAGCAGGTAAATTGTGGGTATTGTGTGCGTTGCTATGGTGACACTGTCTCCCCGAATCACCGCGAATTGAACGAGTTCGCGTAGATCTTTCTGCCGCGAAGAAACCACAAAGAAACATTGAAATGTAAACAAAGGAGAGAGAAAAAGTAAACAAAAAACCCACCACTGAAACGTCCTGAACTCGAGCTCCCCAGAAGAAAGCAACGAGCAGCGGCCTCCATTTACCTTATCTACGATCGCTATAGCCAGGCCAGCCCTTTGCCTGTTTACATACTTTTCTGAGGCACCAGAGATCACCCTCAGCGGCGGACTCCTCTAAGGTCTTATCTGCTTTTCCCTATAATCACCCACGCGCTCTTACTACCCAGATAAGGAGCGCAGTTTACACAGAAAAGGTCCTCTGCGGTTTTGAGGCCATGTTCAGGTCTGCTAATCCGCTCATTGGGGCTCCTCGTGAGCCACAGAAGAGCACACAGGCGTTTGAATTCACCCCAATTGGAGACGAGAACAAGAGGAACAGAAACACTGCTAAAAAGGACACCACTGATGCTCATATCCGCAATCTCATCAACAAGCGCGACCCGCTAAACAACAGTCCTCTCATGAACAAACTGCGTGGAGGGTCGTCTTTCATGGACGACGGGAGCGACTACGACACTATCCAGAATTCTGCATCCAAGGAGACACGCCAACATGATACATCTTCCCCGGTGATGCGTGTCTTCAAGGTCGGCAACGCACACAGCGAATTGCTAAACAACGGGTCAAATCCAGTGAGACAACAACAGGAAGACATCTCCAAGCTCAAGAGCGAGAATTACAACTTGAAAGTGAAAGTTGCCTCTCTCACCAAGTACCTCAATGCCGTGACAAACCAGGAACAACAGTACATCTACGAAGAGAACTCACGACTACAAGAACAACTCATCAAACTCAGAGAAGAGGTTTCACAATTGACACGCGAACTCTCTACCAAAGAACAGCAACAGGATAGTCACCCACCAGCAGATAATAGCGAGCATTACAATAGTGAGATCAGAAAGCTTAAGGCTACAATCGAAGATCTTGAGAGAACTCTTGAACATCACGATGATTTGAAGCACACAGTCAAAGAACTCCAGCAGTTGAATCAAGAATTACAAGAAGAAGCTGAGTACCAGAACCAAAAGGCTAAGTCAAGTAGTCCGCCTTCTAAGAAGTATCTCATTCAGCTTGAAGAACAGCTGGAAGACTACAAAAATGACTGCGAGGACAAAGATCATCAAATCCGCCGTCGTGAAAATGAGCTTGATGAGAAAGATGAAGTGATTGATAATCTTGAAGCACAAGTGCGCGAGCTTCAACAGAGATCATACCATGATACTGCTGCTGACTCTCAAATTTCAGAGCTCAAATTGCTTGTAAAGGACAGAGATGAACAACTGGACAAGAGACATAGAGAGATGAAATCTATGGAGAGAGATATCGAAACTTTAAAAAATGCACTTCAAAAAGCTCGTGACAAGGCTGATGACCTTGCAAATGACCTTCAAACCACCCAAAAAAAGCTTCTTAATATGGAAGAGGAGGCAATGAACCGTTCTACAGGGGAGACAAGTTCAGCTGAAATTTTAAGATTGAAGAACATCAACGCCGACTTAGAGTCACAGATAGAGAAGTTGCATGCCAAATTCAGAGAGTCTAAGTCAATTATTGCGGAACAAAAGCAGGTGATTGATGATATCCAAGAAACTGATTTCGTGTTGGACGAGCTTAAGAGAGAGAGAGAGCACTTCAAGATAAAGATTGAACAACTCGAACGTGAGAATGAAAGAACGTTTAAGGCCTACCAGGAGGCAAAGAAGCATCAGCTACAAAGCAAAGCCAAGAAATCAAGCAATGAAGACCTTTGGAAATCTGAAGTGAACTTGTTAACTAGCAAGGTTAAAGACTTAAACGTTGAAAATGAGAAACTTTATCAAGATTTGGAAAGAGAGAAACAGACCAAGACCATCGATAATGACTCGTATGCCAAGCTTGAAGTCAAATCTCTCACTGCAAAGTGCAACGATCTACAACTGGAGGTCTCTGATAGAGATCATGCTTTACAGAGGCTGACTTCACAACACCAAAAAGAACTTGACCGTTATGAGTTGTTAATTGAAGAGAAAGAGAGGGATCTTTCGAAGACGAAGAATGAACTTAGAGACTTGAAATTGTCTACACTGCAACAACTTGATGATGAGAAGGTTGAGTTGATTAAGGTTAAGGGTTCCAAGGAGAGTCAAATCAAACTTCTACAAATTGAGTTGGACAATATAAAAGAACAACATCAGATGGAGACAGACTCTTTAAAGAAAATCATTCAGAGACTGAAACACACCTCTTCCAGCCACGATGATATTCTTGGTCCGGTTGAGCAGCTGGATAGTAGCAAAGAACTCCTTCAGAAGATTACTGACAAAAATAACAGAATCAAATTTTTGAATGAGAAGTTGACTGAAGCTTTACTGACTTTGAAAGAGGCTCAATCAAAGATTTCTCGCATTGAGGCTCATAAATCGGATCTAAAAGAGGAGAACCAAAAACTTGAACACCAACTCAGTTCTATGGATGAGAAGTTGTACAATTATAAAAGAGAGCTTCAGAGGATCCCTATATCATCTATTGATGAGGATGATCTTGCCGACTTGAAACTCCAATTAAGAATGGCCCAAAAGGAGAGCTTTGAGGTTAAGTCTGGAAGACGTGAATTACTGGAGAAGTACACTACATTACACGATGAGAACGGTATGTTGCAGCGCAGAATCGAAAAACTTGCTGACAAGTATCGCCAGTTGCAGACTTCTCTAAGCCAGTCTAACTCAGGTACATCGAGATCATTGGTAAACCTTCAAAATAAGGTTGACTATTACAAGATGAAACATACCAAGGTCACATACCAGGTGAAGGACTTGAAGTTCATGAACCTCTTTATGAAAAAGTCCATCCAAGCCACGAACACACATATACAGAAAGACATTAAGAAATTACAAGAGGTTGGTATTTATCCAGATTATGAACTTATCTGCAAGAAAAAGGCAACGCTCAAAGTTTTATTGAAATTTGTGCTAGCTGCTGTTAGAATTAAAAGAAAGACAGAGTTCAGCTCGGTACGAAATCAGAAGATTGAACTTTTGGAGATGAAAGCTTTGAATTGATATATGAGAGACGATATACGCGGATAATCGGTTACGGACTTTAGTAATTTTCTGTTTTCTCTTAATGACATGTAATACTACTTCTACAAATTGAAACGTAGCATGCTGCAAACTAATATAAATCATCTTCGAATATATTACATAACTATCCTGACTAATGTACAATTACCACGAACTAATATTTTAAATCCTGTTCTCCGTGCTGGTATTGCTCATCAATCTGTGAGCATTCGTTAAGCCTGGAAGATCCAATGAAGTCCTAGCATTTTCAATTGAAATTCTTCCGTCTCCAAGCTGGTTTTCTCTCATCATCGAAATTCTCGTTCTGTCCAAGGATGTTCTTGGGATGTAGCTCTGAACTTGATCAGCATTGTTTTCTGTATCTTCAAAACGACCTTGTCTGAATCTTGGCGTTCCATTGGTCTGGTCAATATGCATATCAATCTCTTCAATATCAACATCATCATTGTTAATTGGATATGATGCTCTTCTTTGTGAGTTGCGTTTGAAGATCGATGACATTCTGTTTGAAAGAGGTGACGTTGGAGAATTACCACCTTGTTCCATTGAAATCTGAGCAGAATACTTAGATATCTTCGGTCTAGCTGGATCCGTTGGATCATAATTTCTTGGATACTGATCAAAATCACCTCTTTTAACACATTCCCTAATGATATCGACATCCTTTGGCCAGTATATCTTACAAGCACAATCAATAACAAATCTCGGGAGTAAACATGCAACTATACCAACAAAGAGACAAGCCCAGAACGCAGTTGTTCCATAGCATTGAGCGGCAGCCTTATAAAATTCGGTGGAAGAAAGGGTAGAACTCCAAATACCCGTCCAGCCAAATAGCAAGATAATGGAAATTGCAAAAATAAGCATCTGCAACCAATCCCACATGTACAAGTGCATAACCATAAAGCAATCACAAGATATCACTGCAATTGAAGCAACAAGTGCACCAATCCAATAACGGTGGTCCAAATTGAGACCATTGAAGGTAACAAAACCAGAAGAGTAGAGTGCATATGGGAAGAAATAGGAAACCAAAGATTGGTAGATACCGTCACCCATGTACCACCAGAACTTCTTCATGTTCCATTCAGTTCTATAGATACCAACTCTGTACAATTGTGGTACAAGCAATGAGACCAAATCATTAACATCTTGATCAAAGATACCCATGAAAATGACGGGCAACGATGTGTAAGCCAGATTGTAGAACATAAGATAGGTATACTCAAACAAATAAGTACCATCGAACTGATTATGGATACCATACCAGAACAAAGCAACTGTGAAAATAACATTCTTGTAGAAGAAACTTGGAATCATTTCAGATAGTCTCTTGTAGGACCATCTTCCGTGGACTAAAACCAGCCTTGCTAAATATCTAAATTGACCAACAGCATAATCCGAAGACATAACGGCCTGACGACCTTCTTCACCAGCAATACCGACACCGATGTCAGCGGCTTGAATCATGGCAACATCATTAGAGCCATCACCAATGGCTAAAGTCATGACGTCCAATGTCTCCTTAACCATCTTGACAACAGCAGCCTTCTGGGCCGGAGAGACTCTGCAACACAACACAGCCTTGCACTGTTTACACAACAGCAAAAACTTTCTCATGTTATCCCCCTGCAGGGCCAGTTTCAAAGCATCTCCATCAATAACGACACCGTAGTTACCAGTAGGCGGTTCATGAACAGACTTTGCCTTCTCAACTTCATCCCAGGAACCTTCCATGTCGAATTTCTCACGAAGATATTTATCCAATAGGGTCTGGATGACAACCTTAGGATCACTTGAGATATGGTCAACATCATCACCAGAAGTCTTTAAAACAAGCAGTTCCATGTCATTACCAAGCAAGTTGCAAGAGAAACCAATGTTGATAGCAGTCTCAACCTTGTCACCAGTAAGAACCCAGAGCTTGATACCCGCCTGAGCCAACACAGCAATGGCGTCTGGAACACCATCTTGAAGTCTGTCCTCAATAGCAGTGCCACCAAGAAGTGTGAGTTCTCTTTCAATAGAGTCGGCAACTTCCTCCATCTTCTCTTCTCTTTTAACCAAAGCAGCAGCAGCAATCTCGTGCTTCTTATTCCAAGACAAGTATTGAGACCAGGTCATCTCTTTCTGAGCAATACACAAAGTTCTCAAACCTTCCGTTGCGTACTCCTCCAAATGTAAAGCGGTTCTTTCAAGAAGAGTCTCATCAGAGTTCTTTTTCAATCTGGAGTAAATGATCGAGTCTGCACCCTTACAGATCAACAAAGCAGTTGGCTCAGCATCTGGTGTAGCGCCAGGAATCTTGATGATGGCACTCATTCTCTTTCTTGTGGAGTTAAACTCCAAGACATTCAAGACCTGGAATTCTTTTGAAATGCCCTGTACATCGACAATCAAACCCTTTTTAGTTCTATCAATGTATGCAAAACCCATATCTCTAGCAGTACCAACAAGTGCGGCCTCATCTGGAGACTGGGCCTTCAAAAGAATTCTTTCAGGGTCTTCCTTATCCTTCTCAGCAAGAACAGAATGACAAAGGGCCAAAGCCAGCATAAAATGCTCATTGGCACGAGCTTGATCAGCACCAGATGCACCTTTCAAGTCCTCGGCATATTCCTTGGAGACAAAAGTGATATCATCCGGTCTGAGATGCGAGTTTTGGGCGATAGAGTACAGAGACTGAATCATAACTTCCTTATCTTCAGCAATTGCTTTTCTTTCAACAGCAGCTTCTTCTTCGACATCAACACCCTGTCTCTTTCTCAAACCTGCGAGAGCTTCAGTGTAAGCTCTACCATAAGAGATACCATTAATAGTACACTTCTTAAACTCCATAACATTCTGTGTCAACGTACCAGTCTTGTCACTGAAAATATATTCAATTTGACCCAGATCGTCGGAAATGTTCCATGACTTTGGAGTACATGGGTAGTCCAGACGTGGGTAGTACATTTGAACATCAGAATAAATGAAAAAAGCCTGTGCAGTCTTAATGATCTCAATAGAGATATATAGCGAGATCGGGACAAGGGATTGGTATAAAATGACGGCAACAAAGAAGCCAAGAATACCGTTTCCAGCAGAAGAACCACCAGCCGTACCATACTCAAACCAATGTCTTGAGTTCGCAGTTTCATTGTAGGAGATACCATTAACTAAACCAGACACAAAACATAAAATAAACAACAGGAAGAAATTGAGTAAGACGGTGTAATTTAACTCACGGGCAATGCGGGACTTCTTTGAAGGTGTTTCACCAGAGTTAAGCATGATTTTTGTATCCGGACCAGTAAACATGACAATACCAATGGCCCATTTAGTGTTTCTCAAGAAGCAACCTCTCAACAACATGTTGTTAATAGTGACCGGTTCATTTTTTACTTGGGCATCAGCACCATACCATTTTAGGTTACCTTGGTAGTTGTACAAATTAGCATGTGGACCTTCAGATTCAACCCAGAACTTTGACTTCTGTAAATCACGGGCATGTTTGATGCCGTGACCACATTTCAGTGCCTGACGAACCTTCAAGTTGGTCTCTCCATCCAAGTTCTTGGTCTCAATGTAGCAAGCTCCGTCAAGGTCCGAAGTGGCCAAAAGAATGACATCAGCTGGAATTTCATCATTGTTGTGAATACGAACAATGTCACCCACCTTGACGCTTTTCCAGTAATCCTTGGTGAACTTTGCTTGTGTATTCTCTGAGGTTATTGTCATGTTTGGATCAATGACCGATTCATTTGGGTTAATTGTCTGGTGGGAATCATCAAACGGATTTTCCATCGAACGTCTTACCATATCATCTAACTGCACCGACTTGCGGTTGTCTTCGAAACTGTCGAATGACTTTCTTGCATTGATGGACTCTTTTGTCAATTTTGTCAGTCTTGCCTTTTCTTTACCTTCTTTTGTCAAGTGAGCAGAAAGCCATGACATCACACGGAGCAAAATTCTTGTGTTGAGTTTTTTGAACCTTCTCCACAAGGAAATGTTATCTTCAGAGACATTATGGTTGTCGACGCCTTGAAGCAAATGTGTTGGAGTGTTGTTAACTTCGACATCCAACAGCGTCCGTCTTGAGTCCTCCATGGCATCCTTAATAGCAGTGATTACGACAATGACGATCAACGGCACTGTAGAAAGACCTGGATTTGGCACACCAAAGATGTCAAAGAAACCCATGATGATCATGATCAGGAAATAAATGTTAGCGATATTTTTGAATTGGAATGCCAAGTTTTTTGGTATAAAGGAGATTGGGGTGTACTTTGTAGTTCTAATCTTGTTACGAGGGTATATGGTCCTCGGTTCACCCGTCTCTGTGACCATTTCCTGTGGCAGTACCATATTGTGATAGACAGACCTAAACTCATCAGCTCTGTTTCTAGACTTGTTTTCATCATTTTCTTCTTCTTCGTCGTCGTGGTCATCATCGTGGTCATGGTGGGGTTTGAAGTTGTCCCATCTGTTCTTCCATCGTAGTGTTTTAGCACGTCCGACTGTTGGGGCGCCTTTTTTGTTTCTTGTGGTACCCCAACGGTAACGCTTCATGACGGAGCCCTTACGCTGTATGACCTTGTCGTCCTCGTCGTTTTCATCTAGGACTGATCTTGACCCTTGGTCGAAGCTAGCGTCGTCTGCAAAATGTGGGTGCTGACTCAGTCTGGGTGTTGCTGTGAATGACTCTGCACTGCTGGAGAGCGTTTTTGTCAGCTCTGTATCAATCTCCAGCTTGGATTCGCCAATGGCGGTGTCCTGGCCAGCAAACGCAATGCGCACGCTGGGATCACGTTTCCTGCTGTTGCTAGAAGGGTTTCTGAGGATTGATCCGCCCCTGGAGCCCATTGCAGGCTTGGGCACCTGTAGTGGCGAGCTTGCCGAGTCAAAGTGGCCGCCGCTCGTATTAGCGGCGTCGAATGAATGGTCTTCTTCGGCGTTGGCATCGCTGGCATGTGGCTTGTACCCGTGTGCCTGCGACTCATCCGAGAGGTTAATCTCCTGGAACTGGAGCTTATCCGCAAAGGGGCTGCGTGGGGACGTGTTGGCATCCATGTTGGGCATCGTCTTGTCGCCCTCGTCCTTACAGTGGTCTGTGGCCGTGTGTTAGCACGCTATGAGAGGGTGGTGCTGGTGCTCTGGTAGTTATTACCGGATCAGAGCGACGCGTGTAGGCCTGATCCGTGTGGGGCCTGTGGTGAAAAGCGATGCAGAAGCACAAACAACGGGCGGCTAAATGTGCTGTTTTCAGAATATTAAAGACAAAGCAACAGAAAACAAAATTAAAACAAGAAAAGAAGCAAATTCGCAGCACGCTCAGGAGCCGCCGTTGATCTGGTTAGCTTGCAACCCACTATAAAAGGTGTTCAAGGAGTGAAGCGCGCGCGCGCTTTAAATTTTTGGTGGGCCCTTCGTGGAAAAAAAAAAAAGCCTTCTGGCCGTCGGAACCGAACGTAATGAAGCCGATGGGCCCGAGTGGCTGCTCGGCTGTATATATAAACGCACTCGTGGTGTACTAGGAGTTTGGGGTTGACAGGGGGGTCTATGAGCTTGTTAGGGCCTGGTTGGGTCGCCGTGAAGGAGTCACCGTGTTCAATATTGCTGCCGGCTAGGTCTTGGTTGTACCTCCTCCTGATGTAGCTGGATTTAGGCGAGTACACTGGTACTTCCATGTCTCAGTTTTCAGGCTGCCACAGCTGGATTTAGAGGATTTAACAACTCAATCGCTTCGCTAAGCTGTTGTAGTTTCATACGCTGTCCCAGCTCACTCCCTGTTTGCCTATCAGCACCATCCCCCACCTCTCAGGGTGTTCCCAGGCACCTCTACATTGGTAGCTTATCAATGCAAAAACCATGTCATTATAGCGAAGCCCGTCTGCACAAAATCTCACTTGGCATACTCTGCAGTCCACTTCTTCGCAGTATCAATCGCACCAGACTCATTCTGGAGCCACTCCTCAGCAACATCGTTAGCCAAGGGATCGTTGGGGTTAGGAGCCGCAAGCAGCGCTTGCACTGAAAGAAGAATCGTTCTAATCTGGAGAGCTGGAGACCAGTTGTTCTTCAGTACGTCCAAGCAGATTCTTCCCAGTTTGTCAATGTTCGGATGGTAGATCTTCGTAAGAAAACGCACTTTAGGTGCAATCATAGGATAGTCGTCTGGCAAATACAGCTCAAGCTTGAACAGCCCACCCTCGTAAGGTGACTGATCCGGACCTTGGATCGTCACATCAAAGTAACGGAGGTTGTTCTCGTGTGGTTCGGCCGTAATCCCTGGAACAGGGTCGCTCACAAGTCTCTCTGTCTCCTTCATAACACACACCACGTTAATATTCGAGCTATTGGGCGTTATTCACATAAGCGAGCGTTCCTCTTGTCAGGGGTCTCACGACCTTGGAATAACATGAAATTACAACGCTAAAAGTGTATACAACATTAACTCACCTTAATTATTCTCTTTGGTAAAGACATTCTGGGTGTCTCCATGCAACAAGGCCTGTCTTACAACACAGAAACAAGGTTGGTTTCTGCTTTGTTCGTCTAATTCAATGGCAACTACGGAAACACTAAACAAGAACAAGATCATTAATGGGGAGGGGGGGCTCCTATCATCAATATCCGGGAATGATAGCACGTGATAATTACCCTCGGAAATAGCACTTCACCAGGCTCTGCGGAAGAGTACGGAAGAGTGGTACATTTGACAACATATTTTAACATTACTTAAAAACGCCAGAATCTGCCAAATATACGCCAATTATTGATCACATCTTGCCTCTGAATACAACTGGCAATGGTGTTTATCCGCAGGTTTTCTGCTTTTGCAGTCGTACTGGCACTCATCCTCAATGTCTACATCTACACATACCCTTCGTTGGACGCTCAGACGTGCTCATGGTCCTACCAATACGAGTCACCACCATTCTCTCAATTGCCTGAATGGGTACAGAAGGCCAGATCTGTGCCTTTCTTTGGCGACCTGTTGACTCAGTATGTGCTAAAACCAGAGTACAAACAGCCAGAGGTTCCGGACATCAAGATGCTTGCGTTTGGAGATCCACAGATCAATGGTAACTGGAAGTCAACGCCATACATCAAAAGGCTCGATAACTATGGAAACGATCACTACCTTGGTCACATCTATAAGACTATGCAGAAACGTATGGACCCGACCCATGTTGCTGTGCTCGGTGACCTATTCTCATCACAATGGATCTTGGACTCGGAGTTTTTCAACAGAACAAGACGCTATGTTACAAGACTCTACGACCAACCAGATGAACACAAACAGCATGTTTTAGACATTCATGCTAAGCATGAAAACATTGACTGGAGAGCATTCTTGGAAAAAAGAAAGGCTACAGACAAGAAGGACTACAACTTTGGCTATACTGATGTCTATGACTGGACTACCCCTAACTACGAGAAGCAGTTTGAACATGCTCCTTTGTTCCTCAACGTCTCTGGTAACCACGACATTGGCTACTCTGGTGATGCCACATGGCAACACATGGCACGCTACGTTGAGCTATTTGGCATGGATAATTTCTGGATCGAGTATGATCTCGGTACACCACAGGCCTACCGAATCGTTGTTCTAAATTCGCTGTTGCTTGAAGGTCCAGCTCTCCAGCCAGAGTTCTTGGAGTACACTTGGGAGTTCCTCTACCAGCTGTTTGAAAGAAAGTTCAAAGGTGCGACCATCTTGCTTACCCATGTTCCATTCTACAAAGAAGAAGGACTCTGTGTTGATGGGCCTTACTTTGACTATTACAAAGAGGATGCTAAGGAGCAATATAAGGTTGGTAAGCTCCGCTCTCAGAACCACTTGAGTAAAGATGCCTCTCAGCGTGTGTTATCATTAATTTTTGATGATCAGCCAGGTATCATTTTGACAGGTCATGACCATGAGGGTTGTGAATCATATTACAATCTCAATCGCTCCCAGTGGTACGCAGCAAAGGAGAAAAAGGAGGATGTTGCTATCAAGGAAGTTACAGTGAGAGCTATGATGGGTGAGTATGGTGGAAACACTGGTATCATGACAGGCCACTTCAACCAGGGCTCCCAAGAATGGGAGTTCAAATTCAAATTGTGTCCTTTCATTGTTCAGCATGTGTGGTGGGCTACTAAGGTCACTACTGCGATCGCTATTTTATTGGTGTCTACAGTAGTTGTCTTGGGCTTGTGAATTGGATAAATCTCTTTATAATAACAATATCACCAATGATTTATTTGCATCACACTCGATTTATTCAGTTATTAGCACGAAGTCCGAAAACCCTAAGTGTAACGCTCAGATCTGGAACGGTTATGCTTCCCTGGTCTATTTGCCCACACATAAAAAACTTTTCACATCACTGTTTGGTCTCCTCCTGTCACACATACGTTCTCCTTTTTCCTCTCTTTACCATGAAAGTTAATAACAACCAGACAATTTGGCACACAATATCAATTGGCCCTTGACCGCATGGTGGGTGTTCGTTCCTTTACGGGAGGTCCAGTCTTGCCTATTCATTTAGGGAGGCAATTTTGTGACTAGGACATCTCTTCTGTGCGTGTTTTGCGACGGTGGATTGTGAGTTGATACAGTTCTGGAGAGACCAAATCTGACTATTTAGAATTCAGCGCATTGGTGCCTTCACGGGTGCACAGGACGGCGTTGGGTCCCGTTATGTCAGTACATCTATTTGTCATGTCTTTCTGCCTTAAGCATCGTACTCATATTAAGGGTGAGGAGCAAAAGACTGAATGAACATCATCATCTCAAGAAATATTGAAGCATGTAGCAATATACTAGTGAATAACTGTAGTGCTGTTCTCAAAGTTTTGGTCACAATACCCCTTCTCAAAAGGGAAATGACGTATTCACCTAAATAATTGAGAATGAACAATCGCTGAGATTAGTAAGGCCATTTACAATGTTGCTTCGATTCACTAAGAATTACATCTAACTCTACAAGATACTGTAATTAGTCAACTTGAGTGGTTGTTTTCTTTTGTTCGACTCGTTCCATGGCTGCTTAGTGTTACATCACACTTCGGATGAAAACCACCACTGTTAACTCCGTCTATTAATCAACCGAAGACCCGGCTATCAGATAAAAGTGAATCAACATGTCTCTGCGCTTTTGTGTGTTCTATGCTCCTGCTTCTAACATCTACTTTGGAAACGTGCAGCTTTTTATAAGGCCCATATTATTTACCTCCTATTGAACTGTGGGATATGAGAGACGAATTTCATTGCCGGATTAGAAATTGTCCCCGTCAGTCTTGGAAGTGTCTCCCAGAGGTTCACATTTGTAGATACATTTGGCATGGATACACCCTTCATAAGCTCACCTGTTATTGAGTCGGTGTGGTAACAACTCAGTCTGGGCCAAGCTATGAAACCGTTTGTCCCGTTATCAGCGGGACTCATCACTAGCTCATAGGCGTTAGTCTGGGCTGAAGTATCTGGTCTCCTCTTTTGCAACAATGGGAGTGAGTAAAGAGGGGGGTTATCGCTTGAAAATTTTTTGGGTTGGTCATTCCCTAAATCCATTTTATCAACTCCAAGAATGAAGTCGAGGTCAGACTGAGTTAGTGGTTCTTTTAGTAGCTTTCTAGGTCTCCTCACTTGTAGTCCTTCTCTTTTCCCCTTATCAAACTGCATTTTTAAGACACAGTTTGTCTCATATTTTTTCTGTAGTCGTTGTCTTAGCATAGAATTTGTCATGGGTTGTTGTGTAGACATTCTCTGAATGTAGATTAGCTTAGTTATTGCTTTATTTTCATCTGTTATAAAGTGTTGAGCTTATATTAATTATTTCTGGAAATTCTGCACGGTTTTCTAGCTTCATGAGGGAATATAGGCTTATGCAAATAATCTTCCAAACCTCTCACAACATAGAGGAGTATTGTTCGCCATTCGCTTTAAAATAAAGTACTCAGAGATGCTATGTTATCTTTTTTCAGTATATTTACATTGTTTTTGGTAATTTCAAAGAAAAGGCCCTAAGATGATTTGGACCTGATACAATCCTTAATTTCCTGTGGTTCGCCAGGCATTCTTGGAGCACTTCCATTATCATCTGATATAATAGTTTTCTCTTTCCATGACCACTTTGCAATAAGATGGGCATCCAATCTTCCTGTAATCAAATCGACAACTTTATCACCCAGAATCGGGACAAATTTCCAACCATGGGCGGACCCACCTGTTGCCAGAACAACATTTTTCAGCTCTGGATGATAATCGATAAGGAAATTAGCAGTGGTCGTTTGAGTTAACCAACAGAGCTTTGTTCTGTCAAATGGACGGGTATAAAGTGGTGGCATTATCTCCTTCATGTTCTCTCTAAGAGCTTTCTCTGCCTCCTCTGGAATCCAATCGTCAGGGTTACTGATAGTTGTACGTGGATAAGATATAGTCTTGGTACTGGATTTAGACTTAAGTGGATTTTGATCAGGAATAGTAATGGTATTTTTGTAACCAGCTGATCTTCTGAGCGTTTTAACCTCACCTTCATGAGGTGGGAACAAGTTTATACCTGTGCTAAGGTTTGTAGTGATGGACATACCACCCCACTGTTTTTCCTCCTCTGGTGTCACCTTATACCAAGCTACCTCAATAGCAGAGTGTTTAGTGACACCATCCAAGTTAACAAGTTTTGCACTCCAAGCACCGGCAGCAACAATGACAAGATCTGACTCAATGGCGGTACCGTCGTCAAACTGTACTCCAGTAGCCTCCACTGTTCCCTCTTTGAACATGATCTTCTCGACAAGTTTAAAAGTAGACTTGATGTTGGAAAACTTTTTAGTCTTGTTGTAGTAAGCCTTGATTGCTTTAGCAGCGTCAATGAAACCGTTATTTCTGTTTCTATAACCGGCGTTCCACCAGGACTCTCTCCCCAAGTGCTCAGTGGTTTGTGGTGCCACATCGGTTCCGTGGATACCTTGGAACACCTCCTCATTAGAATCGAAAATGTCAACATTTTCTGAACCAGAAATCTTCAATGCACAGTCTTTGCTGCTTTGCCAAAGTTTTCCCCACTTATCCTCCTTGTTGCCATCATAGATAAACGACATGCCACAATTGTAGAAGTAAGGTGCGACTTCATCATCGTGCAAGATGATATCCATAGACTGCTTGGACAATTCCGCATACACTGGGTCATTGTAGTCAACACGGAGACATCTAGTCGTGTCCACTGAAGACCCATCAGGAACTGGTGGCTCAAATCTGTCCACTAGGTTAACTGTTGTAGATGGGTACTGGTTGGCGATGGCCAAAGCTGTAGAGAGCCCAAACACACCAGCCCCAACAATGGTGACGCTGCTCGGGAAGTCGTCTGAAGTCATATCGTAGTGTGAGCAATGCAAAAGAACTAATCTGAAGAGAAAGAAATCAAGGTCTGTATACGATTATTTATCTAATCTTCTACTTGAGGATACACTTTTATAGAGATGATGTTGTAATGTCGCACTCGCTTTCCTAAATAGGCTAATCAACCAATTGTGGTATTGCGTCAAAGATCCAACTGCCCAACTAAATCCCCTTAGCACTGATTTTGGTAATAACGCTGGACGATAAGAATAACCACTTCACTTGCAAAATAACTCAAAGAAACAGCAGCACGGACGACTGTGTAAATTTCGGGTGATTGGAGGGGTAAGAGAAGGTTGTTGTGTATGTCTTTTCGCTAGGATTTGCCCGATATAACAACAATCGCTCCTCTTGTCCAGACGCTGCACCTTCCTAATACAGTAACTCATCGGTCAGGAAGCGACAGTGGACACTCATTACTGTATTCTTTTATATAAAACCGCAAGATCCATAAACTCCTCACCATAAAGGGGAAAGTGCTAGCTATACTTGCTCCGAACTGAAGATGAACTGCAAAAAGGACTCGGACAGTATGACAAAGCGCCCCGAGGTGGACGTTCTTGAATCAGAAATCAGTCCTTATATTGAGGATCCGCGTGAGCTTGCTGACCTTGATGAGGCCTTTCAAGCTGCCGTTGGTATTGGTGCTATCGACATCGATCCTGTGAAGGAAAAAGCACTTGTCAAAAAGATCGATCTCTACATCATCCCGATCATGGTGGCCCTCAATTCCTGTCAGTTGATGGATAAGTCCTCCAACTCGTACGCCTCGATTATGGGTCTTATCCCAGATCTTAAGATGTCCTCACTAGAATACTCCTGGGTTGGGTCATCCTTCTACTTGGGTTATTTATTTTTTGAATACCCTGCTAACCTGCTCATTCAGCGCTTCCCTATGGCCAAAGTCCTCTCCTTTGCTGTCATTTCCTGGGGTCTCGTTGTGGCCCTTCATGCTGCTTGTAATGTACCAGCAACTTTCCTTCTCTGCCGTACTGTCTTGGGTTGTTTAGAGTCATTCTTGGCTCCATCTTTCATGATTATGACCTCTCAGTGGTACAGAAAGGAAGAGCAGTATATCAGATCCGCCATGTGGCTCGGTCTTCAAGGGTTTGGCACTCTGCTTGGAAGTGGTATCGCCTATGGCTTTTACACACACCAAGACTCTTTCTCGATTGCCCCATGGAGATTGTTGTACATAACACTCGGTGTCATTACAATCTTCTTTGGTATCATCACTGCCTTCCACGTCCCAGACTTGCCAACAAAGGCATGGTTCTTGAATGAGGAAGAGAAAGCGTATTGTGTTGAACGTATTAGATCGAACAGAACAGGTTTCGGTAACACCCACTTCAAGTGGTCTCAATTGAAAGAAGCTTTAGTGGATCCATGTATATACATGTTCTTCTTCTATATGCTGGGTTACGGTATCACTAATGGTGCTATGGGTAACTTTGGATCCATCTTACTTAAGGAGAGATTTAAGTTCAACACAGGCTCTGCACTGTTAATGAACATGGTCGGTTCTGGTATGAACATTATTTTCCCACTGCTTTTTGCATACATTGCGAAGTATGTGTTGAAAAGTAGATTGCTAGTTGGTGGATTCATCAACTGTGGTGTTCTCATGGGTGTTTGTCTCTTGGCCTTCTGTAAGAATGCTAACGCAGCCCTGTCTGGTTACTTCCTCATCTACTGGTCTACTGCTGGCTGGGCTTGTCTTTCTTCTGTTATCTCTTCCAACGTCGGCGGACATACTAAGAAAATCACTTTCAACACTCTGTTTTTGATTGGGTTTGCCGCAGGCAACTTGATTGGACCACAGACATTAATTGGCTCTGAGGCTCCAGCTTATCCAACATCTGGAAAGGTCATGGCTTCCACCTATACCATGACAGCATTGAGTCCAATAATATTATTCTTCCTCTATCGTTACAGAAACTCCAAAAAGATTGACCACATTGATGGTGACGATACGAAGTTGTCTTATGGTGACATGACTGATTTCAAGAACCCACTGTTCAAATACATTCTTTAAGCGCTTTCTGGTTTCAATTCTGTTATCAGAACTCAAATATTCACCCCTTTGATTTTTAAACTATCAAGTATACAGCTGGTTCTTGTACTTGATAGTGGTTTTCCTTTATCTTCCCTTCGAAACTAGTTGAACTGTTCATAAATACTTCTCTATATATTGTAGAAAGCTATTATTTCCCATGTAAAAAAGCTATACCTTTGACTTCATATTAAAACCAAAAAGTGCGCATCAAACACAAAACGGCACGATTACACTATTCAGCTCTGCGAGTGCCTTGTAATCCACATATCCAACGCCAGTAACATTGTTCCTCCACACGTTCTGCAGCAGATCAATACACGTCTTCAAGCATTCCTTATTTGTCTTTGTGTACAACAAGTCGAGCTTCTCCAGATACCAGGACCTTCTCTTTCCGGACACAATGTCAACGCCAAGGGTGAATAGTGAAAACACAAATATCAGCGATTCTTGTGCTTCATTATCTGATAAGGCGAGGAAAACATCAAACACCGCTTCAACATCAGACAAGAGCTGTTTCACAACCAACACTGTTTTAGGAGTCAAAGAATTGAATCTAAATACCATTTGATACAAACTAAGCAAGGATGCACGAAGACAAAAGGTGTACTGTACCGAGTACTTCTGAGGTAACTGACCCACATTGATGTCATTCAATGACTTGCTAATGGCCTTACACAACTTCCCAGATTGTACCACAGCGTATTCCAAATTTTGAGTGCACATAGAGTCGTAATCTCCAAACTCTGGCATCTCCTTTGTATTGGCAAAATATGAAATACCCGACAGATTGTGCAGCTGGAACACATTGGCGTGCACTCTTAACAGATCTTTGATGTCACCAGGACACAGGTCTGGTTTGTAATTTATCATGTCGTAGAACTGGTATTGTGGCTTGATATCAAGGAGGTAAATGAAGTCATTGAGATTGATCACCTCGTGTGTCTCAATGGACTCTGGTTTGAATGAAAGCATTCCGATGCAGAGATGGGACGACATCAATCTCAGTAAACATAAGCCGGTCAATGTCGAAGATAGCTCCTTAGTTCCGCCACGAAATTTAATCAAGTTGTGTAAAAGAACGTAAAGCTTTGACCACAGAGTTCCCCTCATCCCTTTCGTAACCTCCAAGTTCAGCATCAGGATTGTACAGATAACCGTGTGATCGCAGCAGAGCGATGTAGTGTTTGTCAAGCGTTCCTTCAGCTCGCAGAGCACCTCCAAATGCAAACGGTGCATATCTTCTTGTAATACCGACATTACGTCCTCTGGGTTTGTCTTCATCCAGTGGTAATATCCAATGAGGATTGCTGCCTTTAAGACTGTAGCGTTTCCGGCGATCAAGGGAAGCACGACTGCGAGGTAGCTCTTAGGAGTTCTCGGCAGGGTCTTGGAGTTCTCTGGTGGGGAGGACATCTTCTCATCGGGGGTTCCCTGTTCGACTAATTTCGGGTCAAATGGTGTGATTCCACAAAAGTGGTCAAAGAGAACAGAAGCGATAGCATCGCTGAAAGCAGCATCGCCAACGACATCACAGAACTTTCTCTTACCATCCTCGAGGGTTATCCCTGCCTTCTCGACAAAGTACTCCACACTGAGGTTCTCTGTATCGACGGTGAAGTCGATGTCATCGATTGAGAGCGGCACGGGGCCATCTATGCCGTGTGAGAGTCTCCGCTTGAGCACCTGTTCTGAGTCTCCTTTGTTGCGACCCTCAGTGCTAACGAGGTAACCGCGTTCTCTGAGCACCTCTATAACGTCGCCACTCTGCTTGTCGTTGTCCAGGAAGGACTTGATCTCTCCCAACGCCAGGGACAGCAGCTTTGCCGGGTCGTCTGACAGCCCGTCGAGGCTGTGGATACGTGTAGCTGAGAAGAGGAAGTCGACGAGCGAGAGGTGCTCTGGGATCTTGAGGGTGTCTGGGACGGAGCTTCTGATGAGCTCATCGTTGAGCATCAGCCCATCTGCAGAGGAGATAGTAAGCAGGTCTCTTTTCGGCAGGTAGAGTCTAGCCATTTTTGTGAAGCCCAGTGACCCTTGCTTACAGTTATGTGCGAGCGAGCCGTCTTGGGTGTGTGTCTTGACCCTGTTGATGACAGAAATGAGCGAGCTGGTGGTCACGTCCGCCGAGTCCAGCGGGTTCCCAGGGCCTGTTGATCCACGGCGACGGTGTACCGCTTTAGCTGGCTTGAATATGCTGCCACCGTCGACGAATATCCCTCCCATTGATCCTCCTGTCGATGACCGCCGTCTACTCGTCTTGGTCTCCGCGGCCTCCCTCACCTGGAGGTCGAATGTGTATGGAGCCTCGCTGTCTGGGTTGTAGTGGATGATCTGGAGCCCCTCCTCCTTGAGGACACACGGGATGCCCTTCTTGGCGCAGTAGTGGCACTGTGTAGCGTTGACGGGGAGAACACACCGCTTCTTTCTTCGCCGGCACTCGTCGCAGCGCCGAGGTTTGAACATGCTGGGCCTGCTGTGTTTTCTAATAGGAATGGGATGCGCCGAACAATGGACCCAGGGGCGTTATTAATGTCCTCACGGTGTATTTAGCTCCCGCACAAATCCGCTTAGCTGGTTGCTAGTTGAAATTCCCCAACAGCTTATGCGGATTAAACCACTTCGTTTTTCCACACACATTATTCCTACAAACACCTGGCCTCCCACCCCCACCAACCAATTCCCAATACGTACAGTATCTACCGCACCTTGTATCGATAGTGGGACCCGGCAGGGCTGCGAAACAAAGACACCGCGCCCCTCCGCGCTGATAAGCGGACCCCGAATAGGCAGTTTCCGGATATGGCAGTTTGTATGTTTTCGCGAATCTTTGATTGGTGTGCGGGTGTGTTTCCGCGCTTCGCGACCCCGTCTGCCCTCCCCCGCCACGGGCCGAAACGGGCTGGGAACAAAGGAGGTGAGTGAGCAGTTGTTCGCAATTGCGGCCAGCTCGCCATTTTGAAGCCAACCGAGTGTGTGCCAGAAAAGCTTTAACAGAGCACAAACATCGCACAATGTCTTTTTTTGAAACGTTTTCAAAGAACTTGCAGGCTGGGCTGAGCGAGGCTGTGAAGGAGGGCCAGAAGTTGTCGTCTGAGCTCAGCCCTCTGGCACAGAGAACAGCACGCCAGCTCCAGGAGCGCCTGGGCCAGACCGACGACATCTCCCAGCTGCCACAGGAGTACACGGACCTCGAGAAGAAGATTGAGACACTCAAGAGCGTGTACACGAACCTGCTGACGGTGACGGCCACGTACGAGACGGAGACTTACGACTACCCGGCCAACGTGAAGGAGTCGGTCACTGAGCTCTCCAAGACAATCACGTCCAAGGTTGAGAAGCTCGCCAGTGCCAGATCAACCTCAGAGGCACAGGCCATCCTTGTCGCCCAGAACCCACGCACCCAGCCAAAGACACTCAACCACGCCATCTCAACAGCCACCAACCTGTCGGCCCTCAAGATCCAGCAGCAGTCCACCGACGATGCGTTCGACCTCATCGCTCAGGGACTCACCCAGCTCGGCCAGACAGAGGCAAAGATGGGCGACGCAAGACTCCAACAGGACAAGCTCATCCGCTCTAAGGTGAACGACGCCTTCAAGAAGCAGCTCAAGCAGAACCTCAACCGCGCAGACAAGGCCAGAAAGACCGTTGAGAACAAGAGACTTTCCTACGACGCCGCAAGAGCTTCCCTCAAGGCCGCAAAGCCAGAGAAGGAGGCATCCCTCAGAGTCACTCTCGAGACTCTCGAGGACGAGTTTGCCGCTGCTACTGAGGACGCCGTCTCCGTCATGAAGCAGGCTGTCGAGAGCGCCAGTGTTTTGTCTGAGATCACAGAGTTCGTCACTGCCCAGCTCGCATACCACAAGGCCGCCTCGGAGTTGTTGGAACAGCTGTTGCCATCCCTCCAGAACTTGAGAGACGATGCAGGTGGTAAGGTCCTTTCCGATATTGAGGATGCTGATATATAATATTCCAGGGGAGTTTCTTACCTGCTTTTTTTTATTCCTTTATTTCATTCACTTTTAGTAATCAATCTCTACACATGATAGCCCTCCCAAACTTCCTTTTAGTGTGTGTGTTTTTTTGTCTGTCACCACCCTCTTTGATTTCACGATATATTTCCAGGGAGTCCTCTTTTATACATACATGATTACTATGCTTTCTCATATTCGTGTCAAATGCTTGTTATAAGGTACTATTCTTCTATTTTTTCGTAATTATTCGTCATCTTCATCGTCTTTGATGTTAATGTCCCACTGCGCATCAATATCCCATCTCGATCCCATAGCATTGAAACTAACATACTTGATAAACTTGAGTACCGAAGGGTCTCTTAGCATCAGCGTCATCTTGTTCCAGCACGCCTGTGTGTTCACTAACATTGTGTCGTCGTCCTCTGTCTGCTTGTAGATAGCCGGGTCATCTTCTTCGTCATCATCATTCTCATTATCATCACCACCATTCTCGGTAGCCATACACAGCTCATACCCACCAACCTCACCTGACTCCCAGCCTTTGGATGGCGTTAGACAAAGCGTGGCCTCTAGCACAGCATCCTGCTTTGCACCATCCATATTCACAGACGTGGCAAGCTTGAAATCGTGTCCCGGTCTGAAACGACGAACTAGAATCTTGTCTGAACAAGGAACAAGGTCTGTGATTAGCGAAATCCATTTGCGGAAAGGCGTTGAACGCATAAACGAAGCCAATTTTAACAGCTGCTTAGTAGCTTCGTGATCGGATGACATCTTCTCTACCAATTCAAAATTAGCAGCCTCTGTTGAGCTGTTGGCTCCGCGATATCCTTCTAAGGAAGACAGGTCCTCCGGCTGTTTACCATCAAGGTACAAATATCTCCACTTGTGTGGAGGCACAGAAATCTTCCATGGGAACTGAACATCCTTGGCAGCCTTTGGCATCACCTCGTCTAGCTCAGTAGAACGAATCAATTTCTTCAAATATTCAGAGTACCTATCATTGATTACCTCATCGATATGCACCAGGTTATCTGTAACAAACTTGCTTTGCAATCTGACAATCTGCCCTTCCTCCAACAACTCAGGAGACAAGAACTCACTCAGATACTCAACATCTTCTTTACTTAGTCTCTCTGTGGCTTCGTACCCCTTAATTTCATAGCTTGAGAATGGGACACGGATATCCTTTGGGAAATCGTACTCCTGTAGCTCTTTGCTCTCTAGTTGCTGCAATGTACTCTTGGCCTCTGTGGCCTCTTGCTCACCTGGTACAAACCCTTCTTCACCTTGCTGTGGAATATGGTACCAGCCCTGGATCGACAATCTCTGCTTATCGACCCTGACTTCTTCAACGTCGTGGAACGACAGACCTGGCTGCACTGTGAAGAAGGCCATCTGATTAAACTGTGGGACAAACTTGTGGGAGGGGTCTGTCTGCGGCACGTTTGGCACCACTGCTGGAAACAATCTCAGAGCACCACCATAGTGCTCTTTCCACTCTCTGTCTGGGTCTGGCAAGTAGAGAATAAAGCTGACTCTACGTGAGCCAATGACGTCGTCGTGTGTCAGCAAATGGCACCCTTTGGTGTAAGTGTTGATGGACATATCAGTCTTGACACCAGACAACTTGCCAGCCTGGGTGACCTCTGATACCAGGTCACGGAACTCCTGGGAGTACAATGCCTCTCTAAGTTTGAATACGGAGGGCAACCGTGACAAGTCATCCCAGTCTAGGCCTGAGAGGTTTGCAAGGTCACCCGACTGAAACACCTTGTAGATGTCCGTCTCCTTCTGGGTAAAGTGGATCTCACGCTCCACCTCACGACGCACCTGTCTAAGCAGAGTGTCATCAATCAGGTTGCGGAAGACTCCCCATCTGTATGGCTCCGAGTCCTCAATCGACTTGCGGAGGATGTTTGCATCCTTGAATGTGTCTGGGCCAAAAAGACGCTTGATATCCTTCTCGTCGGTGTCGAACGCCGTCTGGGGCCGTTTGGTAGTAGAGGACAAGTCTTCTTGCAGAGTATGCTTGTTAGTCATCCTTGGTTGGTTCACCATGAATTGATTCAGAGCGTTATGAAGTTATGGATCGTACCATTTATACAACTTTTTTTTCAAGTCTCTGGTGATGAGCTGGGTGCGCATACCGATAACTCTTGTATAGAGGCCAATTGTGTATATAAAGCAAGCCAGAGACCATATATAATACTAGATATACGGTAATGTGCTCCTGTTTCTACCATGACTCTCGAGCAGCTGGCTCTTTGTGTTCCTTCTAGTACTCCTGTGCTCCTGCTCCTTTCGCTCATGCCCCTCAGGCACAAGCGAGTCTACGAGCAAGACATATACCAAGCTACAGCCAAAATCTACCATAATAATATAAATTGAAGATGCGTGACGCTTTGCCGAGCAAAGAGTCGCAGACTCTCATATTCTCGGCCTCTCCCTCACATATGAGCATCTGAACAGAACCCCTATGTACAAACATGAACAGCATGCTCCTTCCCGTGCCGCAGCTCACGGCCTGCCTCTGTGGTGGGCGTCCAACGGCTCCACCACGAGCTTCTCAAAGGAGTACATGTTTGAGATCCTGGACTGTCTCTCCAGCGGGCCCAGTTGCTCACGGGCCTTCTGGAACTCCGTCGCAATCTGCTCGCCGTCCGTCAGCAACTTGCCTTCCTTGAAGGCGTCACGGGCCCGTCTCACAAAGTAGTGCTTGAAGTTGTAGTTGTTGAACTGCGTCGAGTGTCTCATAAACGAGCGATACAGTGCAAGCACCTGCGACTTGGTAGGCTGTGTAGACATCTTCCCCTGTTCTCTCTTGCTCTCCAGCTCCCTGGTTATCGCTATTGTAATCACCACAGTCCTTTGATCTCTTTTCTCCACTGGGGCTTCCTCCGTGCCAGGGTGGGGGCAATGGCACTTCCGACCTGTTCCGACCTCATGCTCTCCACGTCTGTTATGGCCCTGTTGATGAGATATATTGGCTCCTCTCTCTCTCTCTTTCTCCACAGGGTTTTTGGGGACTTGTTGACTGTCTGCTCATAGCTTCTACTGATAAAGACTGCCGTTTGCGTGGTGCTCTCTTTTTTGCCGTTTTGATAACTCGCCCAGATGATCTCCACCGGAAACCTCAGCGTCGACTACGCCATCACCTACACGGTGCAGTCTCTCTACACGATAATCCGCACGCTGGTGGTGCAATTCAACGTTCTGCTGGTCACATACCCAAGCATTGCGTCCGTTCTTCTTGTTGTCGTTGGTAGCTATCTGCTCTACTACCTCATCAAGAACTTTGTACGCCTGCTCTACTCCCTTATAATGACCGCCATCAAACTCGCCGTCATACTCTGTATCGTATTCGTCAGCATGTGGATATATATCAGAGGGTTTGAAACATTCTCGCTGGACTGTAAGAAGGTTGTGGACTTTATTTCCCGAAGCGATATAAACTCTATACAGGCTGAACAGTACCAGGCCCAGGCAAAGAGCACATGGGACCTGTTCGTCCACTGGACTAATCAGATGAAATAAACTGTCCACTCGCAACATACACGATGCAGTGACATGGGTTGAGATTTATGAATAGTTTTATATATAAATACTTGCATATATAAAAGCGGAGATAGAGTGATAAAAAATAGGTCACATGCCCATACAAATCAATTAATATACTGTTTTGTACGCTAAAACGGAACCTGTTCCTCCCCTCCTACCTACTTCTTACTTTTTGCCTTCTTCTTGGTTGCATCATACATCAGGTCCTCAAACATTCTAATCTCCTCATCCTCTTCCTCGGTTCTCTCTGTCTTGACAAACTGGTTTCCAATGACAAGCACGGCCTGCGCCCTTGCGGTCCTGGTCTTGGAGCTAACAGACTTGTCGTTGATGACACAGTCGCAGACCTCCTTGAGCACCGACTTGATCTCAAACTTGGACGAGACCCAAGCAGTCGCAACAACCTTTCCCATCATCTTCCGCTCAAACTCGGCCGTTTTCGCATCGTCCCACTCCTCGCCTGCCTCCTGAGCCTTCATTACCTCAGTCATCGAGGCCTGTGCGTCCATCGCTGTAGACAGGATATTCCAGGCCCCCTTTGCCGTGGCACCCTTCTGCTTCACTGAGGAGAATATTTTAGAGATACCAAACGTCTTTTGTGACCTGAGATAGTCAGAGGCCTTCTGGCAGTAGACTTTACCAATGACATGAAGAAGCTCGAGGCCAAAGGACTCCATCTTCAAATCGTCAATCTCCCTCTGTAACTCCTCGTTGAACTTTGCAACTTCATCGGGGTGGGTGGAGGCGGCGATGAGCTTCTCAACTTTTGCACTGAGCTTTGTGGAGAGCTCATCCACACGCTTCTTGCGTTCCTCCTTTCTCTGGAGGCGCATCTTCATATACTCCTCACGCTGCTTCTCTGTGAGCTTGGTAGAAGGTTTCTGTGGCTTGGAATCCGAGTTGGTTTTGGGGTCATGGAGGAGGTCTGTTGTCGTTTCCTGTGCGCCCGTATCCTCAGCAGCACCAGCCTCCTCTTCCCTTCCAAGCACCTCAGCGCTCTGTGTGAGCTCCTTCATCATACTGAGCTCGCCGATCCAGTCTCTAAAGGCCTCACCACCAAATATAGCCGTGAAGAACTCAGTTGGATCCTCGAAACCGGCATCTGGGATCGCCTCGTCCTTTCCGAACTCATCATACCGCTTTCTCAATGTGTCATCACTGAGCACCTGGTATGCCTCACCCACCTCCTGGAACTTCGCTGCAGCTGTCGGGTCGTTCGGGTGCTTGTCTGGGTGTGTCATCATTGCCTTCTTACGGTATGCCTTCTTGATCTCGAGGGGCGTTGCCTCTGGGGCGACGCCGAGAGTGTCATAGTACGCTGTGTCCTTGACCATCGTGTTGTGCCTTATTAAACAGCTCTTTCTTCTATCCTTCTTCCCGTCTTGTTCCTTTCTCGTTCTCAAACCCACCCTGTTCGTACCTTAAGCTGTACGGGCTGATAGACACACAACACGTTACAATTGCCAGTGTTGCACCAGTGCACACAGAAGATCAACTCTCTTTTCAACCGCTCAGAGCACTGCCCGTGTTATCCTCAGCATCAACACCCGAACATCTTATAAGTCACGTGACTCTACCCGAGCAGAACAAGCAAGCAACCACATAACGACATACACATTGCAAACCTACCAACACACACAGCTCACACGCCAATTGACACCAATTGGTATCATTCACACAGCAAGGCCACAAAGACTCAAAAATTCGGACACAAAAGGGCCTCTTCTCTCCGCTGGCAGAGGCAGTGCGGTTGCTGGGCTGACCGCTTTGAAGCTTCGCGAATCTGCAGGCAGGCCTCCTTGAAGAGTTATAACAGTGGTGGGGGAGGCTGTTTGAGCTTGGTACAAGAGACGGAAAGCCAAAGAGATTGCCCCCTCAACACCTTCGTTTATTGCCTGGTGCTTGTTTTCTCACGTTTCCAGTTGTCGTTGTACCGTTTTCCCGTTTGTTTTTGGAAAGAGAGCTTAAGAGAGTCTGCTTGCAGCCTTGAGATTAACGTGCAGACAACAGAGATATACCATCCACACCGATCTTGGAACGCAGTGGCGTATATACACATTAGAGGTCTGAGAAGCTTTCACTAGTACTGGTACCTTGACGCTCTGTAGACACAGAGAATACGTCTCCGCACACCTGGCCACCGTTACCCGTTCCCAGTTCTTATGGACCGGCGGAGCTAATTTCATATCTTGACATCTTCGCAGCTACCACTACAATGAATTTCATCCGGAAGAAGCCTTCGTCGCCAATAGACGACCTCACAGAGCTCTACAACGAGTGTGCCAACAAGACGATCTTCAGCATCGCCGCAGAGCAGAGGGGCGAGTATAAACTGGCCCTCCAGGGCTGGAAGTCGCTCCAGACAAACGCGCTATTCAAGATGGACGTCATCAATAAGTCGTTTGCAAATCACAACTACTCGGCTGACGAGCTGTACATACGCGAGGGTATTGAGGAGCTGCTGGGAAAGGCCTACGAGCACCACGATAGAGTGGAGGCCCTGTACGCAGGCCAGCTCCCGCCGGCTCAGCAGTCGCAACAGCCATCAGACGTGCTGTCCTCGTCCTCAACATATACAGTACCGACCCTCAGAAACCCCACGCCGCAGACATTCACAGTCAGACGCCAGCAGGTAGACCAATCACAGCAGAAGCCCCGTCTGTTGAAAACCCTCAGACAGGACAGGCCGCACAGGTTCAACAGTAAACAGAACTATGCTTCAAGGCCGTCGGACATGTCCAAGATTGCAGCCAACGTCATGATCAACAATGGCCACAATAACTCCCTAACAAACAGAAACTGGGCACCTTCAAAAAGCATGAGTGAGGATCCATCCAGATTTGCAAAGAACGACGAGTTGGATATCTTTGACAAGAGCTTTGAAGACGACTTCGCCGACTTTGACATGCACACCGTCAGAGCAGATACCCTCAAACAATTGGAGGCAACCTCTCAGCACACGAAGATGGCCAGATCAAGGACAAACGACGACTTGGCTACACAGCTTACAGATCTTCAGCTTGACAGTAATAATTCAAAAAGATCTAACTCACCAAAAAGGCCTGCAGAGGTTCAGTCAAAGCCATCAACATCGCCGAGAAGACCCTCCCCAGTCCCACGGAAGGTCATTCCACCGCAGCAAAAGGCCGCATCCACAACAAGACTACCGCAGACAAAGGCTCTCAAACAATCCCCAGCATTGAAACCAGCAGTTAAATCAGCAAAGTCAGTACCGGGAACACCAAGATCAGTGAGTGCCGCAGCAGCAACAACAAGCAAGAGAGTTGTAAAACCGGCCACACGTCCTCCACCAAGAACCGTTAATCCAGCGAAGCCGAGAAACGTGACACCACAGTCAAAACCGAAAACAACCCTCAAGCCTCCAACAATCCCAGCAACCAACCGCTCCCGCTCACAATCGCCAGCTCATGGAGAGACCACAAAGGATACGGAGACCATCTCCTCGGAGGAAGGCGATGTTGATGAGATGGAACTCTCTGAGAAAGAAGTACGTGAGAAGATGGAGGACCAAATCATCGAAGAGTGTCGGGGAATTGACTACGCCGCAGCTAAACAGATCTTCAATGAAATTGTCGTTCGTGGAGATGAGGTCCACTGGGAGGATATTGCAGGTTTGGAAACCGCAAAGAACTCACTGAAAGAAACTGTTGTTTATCCTTTCCTACGTCCAGACTTGTTTTCAGGCCTGAGAGAACCGGCAAGAGGTATGCTACTGTTTGGCCCGCCGGGTACAGGTAAAACTATGTTGGCCCGTGCGGTTGCTACAGAGTCGAAATCGACATTCTTCTCCATCAGTGCGTCCTCTCTAACTTCCAAGTATCTAGGTGAAAGTGAGAAGCTTGTCCGTGCGTTGTTCACACTGGCAAAGAAGCTGTCGCCGTCCATCATCTTTGTTGATGAGATTGACTCGTTACTCTCAGCTAGAAACGAAAGCGGTGAGCACGAGTCCTCCAGAAGAATCAAGAATGAATTCTTAATCCAATGGTCCGACTTGACACACGCAGCTGCGGGCAAGGACACTGGTGAGGACCTCCAACGTGTGCTGGTTCTTGCGGCCACAAATTTGCCATGGGCTATTGACGAGGCTGCCAGAAGAAGATTTGTGCGCAGGCAGTACATTCCACTACCCGAACCTGAGACACGCCTGGCGCAATTTACTAAGCTTCTTACTTATCAGAAGCACACGCTCGATGAGAAGGAGCAGGCTAAGCTGGTGGAGATGACAGACGGATTCTCTGGTAGTGATATCACGGCATTGGCAAAGGATGCGGCTATGGGCCCGCTCAGATCGCTGGGTGATAAGCTGCTGAGCACAGCAAAGAGTGAGATTAGACCAATTGGGCTCGAGGACTTTGTCCAGTCGCTAAAGTACATCCGTCCAAGTGTCAGCAAGGAGAACCTGACGCAGTTTGATGAATGGGCCGCAAAGTACGGCTCCTCTGGTGTATAGGCTTGGTAGGTGTCATACATGTGTCTTGTGCTTTTTTCACTTTTAAACTGTTTTAAACTGTCCAACTCTCTGTTGTCTTGTAGTTTTGTCCTAAGATGAGCAAACTTACACGTTGGAGAGGCCGTGGGACATACCTGCACACAACGGCATGAATGGACTCCACACACCCCCACCGCTCCTGCGCTGCACAATGATCATATCTTCTCAAATGCCACACGGAGACAGTTTTTGTAGAATCCCTGTGGGTGTTAAAACAGCTACTATTTTGATGTTAGCCTGCTCTGATACAAGAATCCCTTGCACCTTCCCCCTCCCCCGCCTGTTTCCCCACACTTACATCCTCAGCCTCGATGGATCGCTGTAGATTTTCGGCGCAATGATCCCCCAGGCTGATCTTTCGGAGACATCACCACACCCATCCAGGGGTGAACAAGATCATCTGAATAAGATGTTGAGGTGGTGAAGAGTGAGGTAGGACGGTCACCCGGTTGATTCGTACCAGAAATGGCCCGGAGTGTCCCTGGGATACTTAAAGAAGACAGAGCCCAGTGCTTCTTGATGCTACCATACACAGAAGGTACACACGCTGGAGAACACACACACGAGCCCCCTTTAATGTTTGGAATCGAATTCACGCTCCCGGAGGCGTTCAAAAAGAGCGACCCAGACCAAGAGGTGGAAGAGTTCGATGAGCTTGACCTCGATGAGCTCGCACATGCTCAACAGAAAGTCGAGCACGAATTGTCGAGATGGGAAGCCGCAAAACTCTACAAACATGTCACATTCTACATATTTGTTGCTATTTGGACTAACGTACTGTGGGGATATGAGAACCAGGCTGGTGGTATGGTGATCTCGATTCCTCAGTTCAGACAGGACTTCGGCTACGAGTACGAAGGCGAATACGTTCTGGACGCCAAATGGCAAAGTGTCATCACTGCTGCACCAACAGCTGCTATTGGTGTCGCTTATGTCATTGCCTCGTCCTTAATGGATCGGGTCGGAAGAAGAAGAATCATCATGTTTGGTACGCTATTTGGTATTCCTTGGATCACAGTTGAATACATATCTACAACGATCGAGATCTTCTTTATTGGTAAGTTCATGAATGGACTTGCATTAGGGTGTCTATCTGCGTGTGCCTCGGTCTACGTATCTGAGATTTCACCCCTCGCACTTAGAGGTATTGCCTCTGCGTCGTTAAATCTAGCAATCTGCGTTGGTCCATTCATTTGTGTCCTGATCAATAACACAACGTCGACATACACAACAAGGATGGCATACAGAGGAATCTTCCTCCCACAGTGGATTTTCTCTACTACAGCCCTGCTTCTCCAGTGCTTTATTCCTGAATCACCATACTGGCTATTGCTTAAAGGAAGAAAAAAAGACGCTATCAAACAATTGAGATTAATGTTCAAAACTGAGCAAACTGTGCAGGCACAGTACGCATTGATGAAGGTGACTGTTGATGAAGCTTCGTCTGTTTCTTCTAAAAGCGGTACATACATGGACTTGTTTAAGAAGAAGGATCGTAGAAGATCTGGACTCATTATCTTTGCTTTCATCATGCAGGCATTCTCCGGTGTGTCATATGTTACCAACTACTCTACGTATTACTATCAGCTTTCTGGTTTCAGCACTGCTAAATCTTTTCAAATTGCATGTGGCGCGCAAGCACTATCAGTTTCTGGTACATTAACATCCTTCTTTGTCATTGACAGGTTTGGTCGACGCCCGCTGATTATTGGTGGAATGATTGCCCTTACAATTCTGAACTTATTGATCGCTTGCACTGGTCTCTCTGAAGGCAATGCGAGAGCTCTACAGGCCTCTTCTGGTTTCATGGCCATGTATAACTTTATATTTAACGTTGGAATTGGTTCTGTCCCTTACATTTTGGGTAATGAAATCAGCTCTGTTTTCCTGAGAGCAAAATCCGCCTCTGTTGCCATGTTCTTGAATAACGCTTTTCAGTGTATGTGGTCTGCTGTTTTGCCATATATGTTTAACCCAGATGAAGCTAACATGGGGTCAAAGATCAACTTTATTTTCACGGCTTTATCGCTGCTTTCTGTGTTTGTATTCTACTTCTACCTCCCAGAGACGGCGCATAGATCTTTTGAAGAAATTGATGAGATGTTCTCAAAGAGCGTGCCACCAAGACATTGGCCAGAGTTCAAGACAGAAAAGGAACTCAAATCTACCCAGGCATTCGAGGACTTGAAAGCACAAGAAGAAATGGTGGAAAATGTAATGGAAAAGAATTGAAGCATTTCCACGTCTACGCCCTTCTCAAAATCGCAGACAAAAATTTCCGTTTATAGGCTATCTAGATAGGCAATTGGACTTTTCATTTTATAACTTCCAAAAAGAAATTCTAGTGATATATATATGATCAATCTAAATTATATTATCATATTGGTAAATGTAGAAAACAGTTTTTTGAGTGATTTAAATATGAACAAAATAGTTTTCTGGTTAAAAATTAGAAATCTGTGCTTGTGAAAGTTCAAAGTAATATAGCAAAATTTCAATAATTTGGCACCGCATTAAAAGCAAACTTAAGTAGTGGCATTAACTAAGTGAATTACTACAATTTAAATTACTTCCTAATGCATTTCAACTTATTAAGTGATCCATTGTATGCCTATCAGCGAAACAATAAGCCAACAGGAGATGTTCGGGTTTAAGAGATGTCCAGGTTTTTACCTTTTTGATTTTACGTATGATTCAGAATCAAGTACGTAAATTGTTCAATAATGGTGTATAACAATTCTAATTTATCAGATAGTCAAATAACTACAGAGATTTTGAAGCACCAAATATCGTATTATAAATTAGTGGAAATAGGTTCGGTGTCACCAGATAGACACATGCTGCAATAATCCACAAAGTGGAGAAGCAGGTAGAAAGAAAAAATGCAGGAATGCACACGGTGAAAGAGAAAGAGGAAAGAGTGGGGAGCAGAACTAGAATTTGAATGGAGTTCTGCACCAGTAGACCGATGTCATAAGTTGTTAATCAATAACAGACTGTCACGGAAAGAAAAGGAAAGAGGCTTGGGTATCTCAAATGAAAAATAAGTTCAGTAATAGAGCAAGAGTCACACCCAGTACCGAGATGGAACGGGATGAAGCACCGCCTTCGAGCACTGTTGCTGTATTAGGACCTCCGATTATAGTAGAAATGGTAGATGTGGTGAAGGATGGTCCGATTGTTGTGGTTAAATAACTTTCAGTAGGCTGTGTGGTACCGCTTCCAACAGGGACTGTGCTAGGGGTAGAATGTTCGGTAATTTCAATAGGAGTACCAGTGGTTTCAACAGGAGTACCAGGAGTTGGAGTGAACGTTCCGGTAGTCTCAACAGGAGTACCAGGGGTACCAGGGGAACCAGGAGCGCCAGGAGTGCCAGGAGTTGGGGTAACAGATCCAGTAGTTTCAACAGGAGTACCGGTAGTATCAACGCCAGTTCCAGGAGTTGGAGTAACAGATCCAGCAGTTTCAACAGGAGTACCGGTAGTATCAACGCCAGTTCCAGGAGTTGGAGTAACAGATCCAGTAATTTCAACACCGGTACTGTGAGTTTCTGAAGGAGTTGATGAAACCACTGAGTTTATGATCAGGGATGAAGTATCAATGAAGGAACTAGCGGATGTAATAGTAGGAGAGGTTGTAGTTGATATGAGTCCAGAAGAGCCGATGGTTTGGCTTGTTATGGTGATTGACTCCGAGGAGATAGTGATACTAGGCGTATTGGACAAAGCCTCAGAAGGAAGTAGTTCGGAGGATGGAGTCGAAGAAAGGGTAATTGTTGTAATTGTCGAATCTGGAGGTGATGATGCTGTTGTTGAAGTGTAGAAGGTACTTTGAGAAGGTGAACTAATTTCGTCGCTTCTCGAAGTTGAAGAAACCTGTGAAATATCAGGCGATTCAGAGGTAACAGAAAATGTCGAGAGAGAGGTACTGCAATCAGGACAATCAGTCAGCGAAGTTGATGATTCGGATGTTGTTAAGTCTTGTGAAGACGTAATGGAAGAGACTTCTGGAACTGACGTAGATGAGAATGTAGAGACCTCACTAGAAGAATATGTATGCGGTGTACAGTTAGGACAGAGTGTCGAAGACGATTCAAGAGAGGTACAGTCCAAACACTCTGAAGAAGCAGAACTGGAAGAGTTAATAAGGCTTGATGCTGTAGAAGACTGAGATTCTGCGGAAGACTGAGAGGAGATATCAAATGTGGTACTAGATGACACAGAGCTTGAATCCAAGCTGCAATCTGGACATTCAACAGAGGAAGAGAAAGAAGAGAGAGAGGAAGAATAACAGTCTAAGCATTCTGAAGTGAAAGATGTGGCCATAGACTCAGATGAGGCTGATGTAATAGAATGAACGGAAGATGTAGGTGTTTCATCAGACTCGCTTGAGAAAGATCCCATGGAAGATGAAGCGACCATCGAGGATGGCACTGTATTTGACCACCATGTAGTTGAAGAAACCGCTGAGTAGCTACTTAGGCTTGATGAAGATTGGGAAGAGCTCTCACTGCTTATCAAAGTACACTCAGGACATTCTCCTGTTGAGGATTCAATTGGATATGTCCATGTTGAGGAGCCTGAGTATTCATATGAGGATGAAGATTCAGAGGAAGACTCAGAAGGAATGGTCAAAAGACTCGATAATGAGTGTGTACTCTCTGTAGAGCTGGACAATACACTAGACTCCAGAGATGAGGTCTCAACTCCATATGAAGAAGAAATAGAGGACCAAGAGTCAGTTGTAATGATCCATTCAGAGGAGGAGGTAGACTCAGAGGAGGAGGAAGACTCAGAGGAGGAGGAAGACTCAGAGGAGGAGGAAGACTCAGAGGAGGAGGTAGACTCAGAAGGAATGGTTGAAAGACTCGATAATGAGAGTGTACTCTCTGTAGAGCTGGACAATACACTAGACTCCAGAGATGAGGTCTCAACTCCATATGAAGAAGAAATAGAGGACCAAGAGTCAGTTGTAATGATCCATTCAGAGGAGGAGG
>JAJLZS010000011.1:0-125271 GCA_030572335.1 Petasospora nakhonratchasimensis | reverse complement strand
AGACTCAGAGGAGGAGGAAGACTCAGAGGAGGAGGTAGACTCAGAAGGAATGGTTGAAAGACTCGATAATGAGAGTGTACTCTCTGTAGAGCTGGACAATACACTAGACTCCAGAGATGAGGTCTCAACTCCATATGAAGAAGAAATAGAGGACCAAGAGTCAGTTGTAATGATCGATTCAGAGGAGGAGGAAGACTCAGAGGAGGAGGTAGACTCAGAGGAGGAGGTAGACTCAGAAGGAGTAACAACACTTTCAGAAGTAATTTCCACTGACGACTCCGAAGAAGATAAAGATGAATAAATACTGAGAGATTCAGTAGAGGCTTCAAAAGATGAGGACACTAGAGACTCGGTAACTGTGGAAGAAGATAACTCGGGGATAGATGAAATGGCAGAGGACCATGATGCTTCTGAAGACAACCACTCAGAAGAGGTAGACTCAAAGGTAGATTCAGAGGAGCTTGAAATTTCAGAAGAGGATTGAATTGTCATTTCTGACGAAGTCATAGAGCTCTCAGTAGAAGATTTGGAGGAGAACAAGGAACTTTCTGAAGTGAAGCCGCTTGATGCAGAAGAACTGTACTCCGTCATCGTGGAAGAAGGCTCAGAGTAAGTGGAAAGGGATAAAGAAGAAACTACCATCGATGATGAGACAAGACAGTCTCCTTCCGAACCTACCCAACAATATGTTGGAGATGAAGATGGTCTAGAGCACCCAACAAAGTGGGTGGTGTGTTCATCGCATGGAAGATTCTTGCATTCTTCAGTACCGCTTGCACACCCACCACACCAGTCAAAGCTCACTTCATATTCAGGCATACAGTATCCATTTTCATCATTTGGCTCAATATTCACTGGGATAGAAACAATCCAGTTACAAGGGTTTGAACCTATTTGGTTCACAAAAGAGTCTTCGTTGCACGAGTACAAAACGTTCTTCTCTTCACCAAAGTCCAAGGTTAATGTCTGCAAAGAGGATAATGAAGGACAGTTATCGTTCTTGAAACCAATTTCAACTAAGAATGAGTTACCACCAGTTGATGTGACACTAACAATAGATATAGTGGCATCTGAAGGGTTATTAGAGATTTCACACAGAGGAGTTGGTGGATAAGATGTGGAAACACATAGAGAAGATGAAGCTGAGTAGCTGGTACTGAGTGACGAAGAAACGGATGAGACTTCAGACAAGGAGTCACTGGATGCTGATGATGTGATAACAGATGATGAAGAACTCTGCACCACATATTCAGAAGACACCACAGAGGAAACGAGAGATGAAGATGCCACACTTGAGGACAAAGAAAGAGACTCTGAAGACTCTGAAGACAGCATTGAAGAGCTTACTGATGGGTTTACAGAAGAAGATAGAACTGAAGAGGAAAGTTCTGATGAAGAATCAAAAGATGATATTACGGAGGAGGAGGCAGTGATTTCAATGCTAGAGAAACTACTGTCTGTGCCAGAACTCGTGGAAGATGGTGATGACAGAGTAGTTGAGCATTCAGGAGAGTCCATTGACCAACAGTATTGTGGTGCTTCTTGCTGGCCACCGCCACAGTTGATTGAATAATCAAAGGCAGTGGACTGACCAGTACACTGTAGGCCACCGTTTGGACCACAGCCTGGAGTAGAGCACCACTCAAACTGGATTTGTAAATCAGGAGAACAATACTTAGATCCTGAAGTCACAGCATTAACAACGATGTCAGTTTCCCAGTGACATGGATTGAAATTATCAACAATGTGTCCATTGCAGTCATAAAGTACAAAAGAGCCTCCACTGGACAAGACTTTGAGACCAGTGATGTAACCCGCAGACTTACACTGAGAGTCAGTACTGGAGTAGGACACAGTAAGCTGGAAGGAACCATCATCAAGTTTGACTGGGTTAAGAATTGTTATATCAGCAGGGAATGTATTGCCATTTGGTGGAGGGTTTGGAACACAAGCAGCGGTCGGAACCGGGAGACAACTAGAGGTCGGATTTGATGGGATCGGAACAGAAGATGTTGAAGACAACGACAACTGTGAAGAGGAGCTGGTGTCGGTACCAGAAGAGAGCGTGGTATCAATACTAAATGAGGTGACTTCAGTACTAGAAGAGCTGGTAGTGTCTGTGCAAGAAGATGTGGTAGTCTCAATACTAGAAGAGGTGGTAATCTCAGTATTAGAAGAGGTGGTATCTGTGCAAGATGTTGTGGCCTCAGTGCTAGAGGACGTAGCCTCAGTACTTAAGGAAGTGGTGGTGTCCGTGCATGAAGTGGTAGTCTCAACACTAGAGGAGGTGGTAGTCTCAACACTAGAAGAGGTGGTAGTCTCAACACTAGAGGAGGTGGTAGTCTCAACACTAGAAGAGGTGGTAGTCTCAACACTAGAAGATGTAGCCTCAGTACTTAAGGAAGTGGTGGTGTCCGTGCATGAAGTGGTAGTATCCGTACTAGAAGAGGTGGTAGTCTCAACACTAGAAGAGGTGGTAGTCTCAATACTAGAAGAGGTGGTAGTCTCAACACTAGAAGAGGTGGTAGTCTCAATACTAGAAGTGGTGCTATCCGTACAAGAGGTCTTAGTATGTCCCCTAGAGGAGGCAGTAATTATGGAACTTGTGGAGGAGGAAGAAGTCTTAGTCGATGGTAATGTTGACGTTGCTGGTTGAGTTGAACAACCGGTAGAATCCATAGACCAACAGTATTGTGGTGCTTCTTGCTGGCCACCGCCACAGTTGATTGAATAATCAAAGGCAGTGGACTGACCAGTACACTGTAGGCCACCGTTTGGACCACAGCCTGGAGTAGAGCACCACTCAAACTGGATTTGTAAATCAGGAGAACAATACTTAGATCCTGAAGTCACAGCATTAACAACGATGTCAGTTTCCCAGTGACATGGATTGAAATTATCAACAATGTGTCCATTGCAGTCATAAAGTACAAAAGAGCCTCCACTGGACAAGACTTTGAGACCAGTGATGTAACCCGCAGACTTACACTGAGAGTCAGTACTGGAGTAGGACACAGTAAGCTGGAAGGAACCATCATCAAGTTTGACTGGGTTAAGAATTGTTATATCAGCAGGGAATGTATTGCCATTTGGTGGAGGGTTTGGAACACAAGCAGCAGTTGGGACTGATCCAGTGGAAGCATCGCACGCTGATATTTATTTGTTAGTATTCTAGAACTTCGAAACTAGCATATTTCTTGCTGGAAAACCAGGATTGCGCGATGCACAGAAGCGATTGTTTGACACATCAAAGTGTATATCGCAATGCAAAGGAATGAAATTGATTTACTTGCTTTTGGTAGTGGTAGAACCACCTTTATTACCAGCGATTGGGAGGGCAGCGGGATTTGGCAGCGGGGCTGCAAGCACCTTGCCTACCAGGATAAGCGGGATCACAGATCCAATAAAGTTCCAAGGCTTCATCACGACAGGAAACAGGAATTGAGCTTGTGATCTTGTAGGAAGAGCTTTAAGGTTTTCTTATTGATAAAGGAAAGATATTGGAAGTGAGATGTCAGAGGGGAATGGAAAAAGACCACCTAACAAAGAGAGTTATATATGGAGAGAAAAAAAGAGTGACAGGCGTGCCGCCGTCTGTATACGATGCCATAAAGGGGCACAGGGACACCATGCCATACAGGTTGCACGACAGGACCATAACTACCCACCTGTGCATAGGAATTATTAATAGTTTTGATTCAAGTTCTGTTGAAGGACACCATGGTGAAGGTCCTTATCCATAGCTGAGACCTATGGCACTTGTGCTCAATTGGAGGTGCCATGGGGACAAATTGGGAATAAATGAGGCGTGCATGAACGCACTTGAACGCACTTTAATCAGTTGTCCAGATAGTAATAATCTCCAGAAGAATAATAATGATCGCTGCAAGCCAGCGTCGAAAGCGATCGGAAGTTGCGCTCCATTCATGTTAGGGGAGGGGAGAGGACAAGACAACGGTTTATAACGCGCGTCCCACTCGCTTAATATGCAGATCTAACGCAGAAGAAATACGCGGGGTGCTGCATAGAGACGCGTGCGCTCTCAACACAAGGAAACTGCCGCGATATGGCTTTCTCACTATGAGATCTTTTCTCTGTGTGTGTTTGTGATCTGTGTGCGGTGTGATCTCGTACGGAATCAAACAAAAGTATTGCTGCCCAAGTCTTACCCTTGAGGCGGTGTGCCTGAAGTACCCGGCCTTCCACACCCCTAGTAGATCAATTAAGGTTTTTTCTACAAGAGGTAGATTAGAAGATTGTGTAGCCCTAAGTCGGTATTGTTGATACCTACCTGGTTATAACAGCGGTCCACTGAGAGACCATTCTCAAGCACTCAACCACGCTGGTGCGTTTCCTTGTAGCAAAGCAAGAAGCAAGATAAATAAAGCACACACACATACACACCACATAGACACATCCGTTCTCCCCTGTACCTTTGTTTAGACTGCTGTGTGTGTGCTTCCGTAGGTCGAGGGGTTGACGCTTGAACATATACCCTAGAGCTTGCCATGGAGCTATAGCAGTTCATGACGTGTAAGCTCATTTCTCCCACTATTGCTTTGCTTTTGGATTACAATCCTATTGCAGACACGGAGACAATCTTCGTAATAGGAATGGCTTGTAAACATTGAGCTAGGTGTATTCAGAAGTTGGAGATATCAGAGTGCTGTAAAAAAAAATAAATGAAGCCCTTGAGCAGCTTCCTCTAGTGTTCAGATCATACTAACATTTAAGCTCTCTTAGGGTAGGAAGGGACAAACCATTGTACCACCCCCGCATTCACTGCAAACTTGTTCTTTTCAGATAGGGCACAACAAATGACAAGACATAGACAGGGCAAGAGGGATATACACGCCGGTAATCCTCTGCCAGGCTTTTTAGACGGATATACAAATGCTACAACCCTCTGCAGTCAATTTTGTTCCACTGTTTTGTGCCAATTCCCTTTCAATTCGTTGCAATTGCGAGCACAGTATTAATTTCGTTAAGGGAGAAATGCAGTCTAGCATATAGCCGACGGAGAGCGGAAGTTACCTAAAGAAGCATTTACCCCCGTTTATGCCAGCGTTGTTTTCGCTTGTGTACAATCTTTTTGTTCACTCCAACCGATCGGAATTTAATTCTCTCGTGGGCATTGAGGGAATAGATGTGGGCAACCAAAACTTTGCAGCATTAGGGCAGGAAAAAAACTTGCAAACGACTCAAAGCTGTGAGTGTACACCACCCGCCGCCTACAATCAGCTCATTTGTTATGGAGAGCACGCATGAATGATAGAAGAGAGTTGCTCTAAGACAAGCTGAACTTCTGTTTTTTTATTTATTTATTATATTTTTGCTTCTTTCCTCTCTTAAACTGATGTTTCCTCTTTTGGCCTCGAGAAAGAGCTTTGGGAAATAATAATCAAGTGCTTTTGAAGCGCTTGCACGTTGCTAACGAGTTTGCTTTATACAAGTGTATTAGACATCGGTACGTCTGGTCTGCTGACCACTGGGTATCGGTCGAGGAGTCTTTATCGCTCTCTGTTTGTCCTTATTCCCACTTATTGTGCCCTCTTTTTTTGTCTCAAATGCCATCTCATTCAGAGCTTGGGTAGCACAAGACTTACCCAATTGTTCTTTGCGTAAGCAACTGAGTTCTGGAACACTTTTCCTGGCTCCCATTCGTCCCCACCCTTTGCCCACCACTTTCTTCGTCAAAGTAGCTTGCTTCCAGAAGAGAAGCGGGACGCTTCCTGCAGGAGATTATCAGGTTGCATACGTCCACGATTTAACTTCTCTATATTATTCGAGGCGTACGCGAGGTCCTGCATATACGTAAAACTGCATAAACAACGAGCTTCTTCTTACACAGATTCAACAAAAATAGGGAAGCTCAACAGACATCTTTCTATTGATTGGCTATGGAAAACACAGGTGAAATGCTACATGTCCATTAATTGTTCAATATTATTCAAAAATCTGCTCCAAAACATGCCGTAATCTAACGATACACCACAGATCTAGAACTTATAGACAGAAACACCGGATCCGATTGAGTGCTTTTCTCCAGTCGGCAGAATGACATCTGCAGTCGTGTTCAATGGCAACTTAACTGTGTATGTGGTCTCACCGCCAGTCTTTTCCCATTTCGACTCAAACCATCCATATGGCGACCGGTGCCTTGTTCTCGCAAAAGAGAGTCCGCCACCAGGCAGAGGCCTAAAAAGGACATGGCCATATGCAGGGGATACCATCTTCAAGCCTCCAATCCGCTCGTGCATCCACATTGCCACTGCTCCAAGAGCATAATGGTTAAATGAAGTCATCTCACCAGGGTTTATCGATCCATCTGGCATCATGCTATCCCATCTTTCCCAAATAGTTGTCGCTCCCATGGTCACTGGGTATAACCAAGATGGACAACTCTTAGCGAGGAGCATCTTGTATGCCGCATCCAAATGACCTCCAATAACCAGCGCCTCAGTAACAAATGGTGTACCTGCAAAGCCTGTGCTAATTCTGTAGTTATTGACACTACATAACTCTGCAAGTCTTTTTCCAGCAAAACTCAGCTGTTCCTCTCGATTGCATAGGCCAAAACAGATGGTTAAAGCATAGGCAGTCTGGGTATCAGAAGAAAGGGTACCATCTTCAGAAGTATAGGCTCTGTTGTAGTCATTCTTACATTTGGCAGCGCATTCAGAGAAGTACCTGTAGTCATCGTATTTTCCGAGGGTCTTTGCCGCCTCAACCAACTGTGTTAATATCAAGTATAGGAAGGCGTCAGCAACCAAATAGGAATCCGTTTTAGCCATAAACGGATCCTCAGGCGGAGCTGTTGGGTCTAGCCAATCTCCCAGCTGAACCTTAACCTTGGCCCATCGAATCTGGCCTGGTTGCTTTGGCAGAAACTCGTACCAAGTTTTCATCGAATCGTACTGGGCAGCCAGGATATCAGTGTTTTTAGAAAACTCGTAGAGCCTCCATGGGACAATAACCGAAGCATCTTGCCAAATGGCAGTATATGAACCATTCCATAGAGATTCATATGATTTTATGACATCTGGAACCACAACTCCTGGGAATCCACCATTAGCGCTCTGTTCATACCTGAGATCCTCCAACCAAGATTTCAAGAAGTTGTAGGAGTCAAACAAGTACAAAGCAGTTGGGGCAAAAACTGCAATATCACCAAGCCAGCCCATACGTTCATCTCTTTGTGGACAATCTGACGGAATTGACAGGAAGTTTCCACGGGTTGAGTGATACACATTTTGATGCAATCTATTCAGAAGTGGATTTGAACATTCAAATGTTCCGATTTCATCCATTTGACTGGAAATCACGTTGAACTCAAAGGAATCAAGCGTGATTGTACCTGGGTAATTGTCTACTTGAACATATCTGCAGCCATGGAACGTAAATCTAGGAGTATATTCCTCTCCTCCCTTGGCTCCTTTGTAAATATATCTGTCGGTGCACTTGGCTCCTCTTAATGGCCTAGTACCAAGTTCTCCATCTTCCATAACTTCAGCGTGTATGAATGTAATCTGGTGCCCTCTTGGAGCAATGGAAGGCATCATGTGAATTACCCCCACCGAGTTTTGCCCAAAGTCTAGCACTGTTTTACCACTTGGGGTGGTGATTATTTCCTGGATTTTGATCACATCAACAACTCGAGAATACCCGAAGCTCTTAGCAACCATTCTTTTTGAAGGATTAGCAACCGTTTCTACTACACTCCATGCTGAATGATCTGTACCAACGTTGGACCATCCAGCAATTTCTTTAGTGGAATCATATGTCTCACCGTTGTACAGTTGAGCATTTGTGATGGGACCTTGATCCGTGGCCCTCCAATCCTCTGAAGTTAAGACAACATCACTGGTTCCGTCGTCATAGCAAATATCTAGCTCTAAGGATAACGCTTTGTGCTTTCCATAAATATTGGAAGCACCGCCATCAAAGCCTAGATACCCAGAAAACCAGCCGGACGCTACTCTGGCACCAATGACGTTCTTGTTCTGGATAAATGAAGTAACATCGTAGACTTGGTGGAGCAATCTATGCTCATATGATGTCCAACCAGGCTCCAGAACAGAGGAGGAAACAACCTGGCCGTTAATCTCTAGCTCATAAACACCCAGTGCCGTAGCGTATATAGTGGCCTTCTTAACAGTCTTTGCAACAGCGAACTCTGCAGAACGGAACAGGATCTCTGGAGACACCTTCTCCTTGTGTGTTGAGAACATCTGCTCATTCTGAGCGATGAACGGAGCAGACCACTCGTTATTCAAGATACCAGTTGTCATGGAAAATTCCTCAGACCAAGCTGACTCAGAGCCATCTTCACCATAGACCCGGACCTTCACGCTGATTGGCTCTCTGGACTTGAGTGGCCGGCCTGGCCACACAACGTGGATGGACTCTCGAGAAACATTGGAATGATACTCGTTAGTGCCATCTCCATAAGTGATGCCAATCTCATACCTCTTCTGCTTCCAGTCTTTTTCGTCCCCAATGAGTTCCCACTGGAGGCTAGGCGTAGCAGTCGCCAGTGCGCCAAAAGCGCCCCCATCGAATTTGATCTCTTGAACAGTGACCATTGGTGCTACGAACTATGCGTGCTCGTTCATCGCGTGGTTCTAAGCACCGCAAGGAAAATGAATTACAGGGCTTCAAGTACTTTTGTACGCCCCAGCACCACATGCTCCTAACTCCTACGACCATGACGTCTCAGAGATATCATCTTTCCGAGAGTTGTGGAGCTGAGGGTGGGGGGGGGGAGATCGGCCGGGAAAAAGATGCTCCGAGGGGGAGGGCCCTTAGGATCCCGGTTAATTGTTCTCCCGCAGTTGATTCTTGGTTGTGCACAAGGGAGGGGCGTAGGGCATGGGACCACAGTACAATGATACTCCCGTACCATATATTGTGGGTTTGATGCTGGCTCTGGGCCGGGTGACCCTGTTACCTAAAAGCCAGTGGCTGTAATTGAGCATGACTGAGTTCTCCTCCTCTCCCCACAATGCAGTTCTGGGGTGCGTTTCGGGGATATCTTGTTACGGGTTACAATAAAAGCAGTTTGAACTCCGTAGTAAGTGTTCGATCTACCTGAAAATGGTTCTCTTGAAGAACCAGACCTCTCTGAAAGGCCACAATGGGTATCGAGCTTTCGCTGTTGGAGATCTTTAGGGCCCACTCGCAAGATCAGACCGTGGACGAGTTTGACTCGATTGATATTGATGACCTTGCCCATGCCCAGCAGAAGGTGGAGCACGAGCTGTCTAGATGGGAGGCTGCAAAACGATACAAGAACGTAGTTTTCTACATATTTGTCTGCGTGTGGACTATGGTCCTCTGGGGTTACGAGAACCAGGCTGGTGGCATTGTCATCTCCATCCCCCAGTTTAGACAAGACTTTGGTTATGAGTATCAAGGCGAGTACGTGCTACCTGCAAAGTGGCAGTCTGCTATATCTGGTGGACCAACAGCATCTATTTCCGTTGCATTTATTGTTGGTTCGTACATCTCTGACAGAGTCGGCAGAAGAAGAGTGATCATGTTTGCTTCTTTGTTCTCCATCCCTTGGATCACTGTTGAGTTTGTTGCCACTACTATTGAAGTCTTCTTCATCGGAAAGTTTATGAACGGATTTGCTCTCGGTGCGTTATCAGCTTGCTGCTCAGCATATGTCTCCGAAGTTGCCCCTCTGGCCCTAAGAGGTTTAGCTTCAGCCACTCTTGCTCTTGCTCTCTGTATTGGACCCTTCATTTGTGTTTTGATTAATAACACAACTGCAACATATACCTCACGAATGGCCTATAGGGGAATCTTTATCCCACAGTGGATCTTTGCTGTGACTTCTATTGTTCTCCAGTGCTTCATTCCAGAGTCACCATACTGGCTGTTGTCCAAAGGGAGAAAGAAAGACGCTGTTAAACAGCTCAGAAGAATGTTTGATACCGAAGCAGAGGTCCAAGGTCAATATGCTTTAATGTCTGTGACAGTAGAAGAAGCAAAATCTATCTCATCCAAATCAGGAACCTATTTGGACTGTTTCAGACACAAGGATCTTAGAAGAACACTATTGGTCATCTTTGCCTATGTTATGCAGGCCTTTTCTGGTGTCGCTTACGTTGCTTCCTACTCGACCTACTATTACCAACTCTCAGGATTTGACACACAAAAGTCGTTTCAGATTTCTTGTGGTGCTCAGGCGTTGTCAATCTCTGGTGTCGTATCTTCATTCTTTATTATTGACAGATTTGGTCGCCGTCCGTTAATTTTGGGTGGTATGATCGCTATCACGATCTTAAACCTCGTGGTTGCTGCAACCGGTCTCAGACTTGACAATACGGCAGCTATGAAGACCTCCTCGGCATTTATGGCCATGTATAATTATGTCTACAATATTGCCATTGGACCGGTCCCATACATTCTGGGTAACGAACTGTCTTCTGTCTTTCTAAGGGCAAAGACGTTGTCGATGGGAAATTTCCTGAACAACGCTTTCCAGTGCATGTGGTCATCTGTGTTACCATATATGTTTAACCCAGATGAAGCAAATATGGGTTCCAAGATTAATTTCATTTTCACGGGATTGTCTTTCCTCTCAATTTTTGTGTTTTATTTCTTCTTCCCAGAGACAGCACACAGATCATTCGAAGAGATTGACGAGTTGTTTGCTCTCGCCATTTCAGCAAGACAGTGGTCGACGTACAAGACTGAAAAGCAAGATTTAGCTGAGCGTGCTTTCCATGACGTGAAGGCAGAGCAAATTATGGCTGAGAACGTTGGAAATGCGGACATGTTGGAGAAGAAATTGTCCAACCTCTCCTTTGGAAATGGGGCAGAGGAACAGTGTTAGCCGCTAAGTTCAATATATAAACAATATGATTCTTTTGTGCTTCTAAAATACATTCAAGGGAGATGTTCATCTAGATTGTATAGTATATTTGTATTCTTAGAGATGTTCCCCGCAATACAGAGGAAAACATTGTGCTTCAGGGCTCCAGGGGAGATCTGACCTCAGGAGGGATCTGGAATGAGAAGAGTCAAATACTTTCAGCTACTCAACAACTTCACATAAATTACGACGTCATAGACAATTCAACAATATACAAAGAATCGCTGCCAACAATTACCGACTACTGCAAAGTGAGTGCTGAAAGCCCTTTCATTTCAACACCCAGACATCCGCTCGAGATCAACAATGGCACCGCACTGGCACAATCCACTTATGTCTCCTTGTGGTTCAACAGCCGGCAGTAAGAGCAAAAAAAAACCAAGAATCTAAATACTTATCTTCCGGAGGAGTCTATAAAGAGACACAGGATGAGTTCTGAGCCCAAAAAAGCAAGCCTGAAAGAATATCTCCAGCGCAAGAAGCAGAAGCAGGATGACGAGAGGAATAAACCGAGACCCACACTAGTGACAGCGACCAGACCCACAGATGCTCCAATTAGAGAGTCACTCCCTACCCCAAAGCTAGCAACTTGGGACGACTTTGAAAGCTCTCTCAATAGCTCCGGCTTACCACCACTACTTTCCCCCACGCTGCCGGCGTTATTCCTTGACAATATAACACCCACAACCGGTGGCACCAAACACCGTACACAAAAGGAGATAATCCCAAGCCCCGAGTCGTCTGGGTCCCATGATGATACAACACTACCTCTAACACTGTCACAAAATATTCCACTGGTTTATCCAGAGAAAGCAGATGCATCAGTGAACACCTCCAAGAAGAAGAATACAGATAAGAAGATATCCGAGAGAGTAGAGATCCCGCAGATGTTATCGCCTACATTACCACCGCAATACTCTCTTGAACCATCAATTCCTGAGAATGTTTTATCCAGACTTCCTCGTTCAGGTAATTCCCCTGAGGATGTCGGCTTCAAAGATTTTGATGAGAGAAAGGGGTCAACCAACTTTGAGAAAATTGTACACCTGGGAGTACATTCATACTTGCTTGTGAGGAGGAAGAAAGAAAGGAAGTTTTTGCTGACTCTTCATGTTCCGAAATGGTACAAGAAAAATCCTCCACTGAAGACTAAGGCCTATAAAATTAAGAAAGCTACAGTTTCAGAACAGAAGGAAATTGTTGGACTTGGTATCAAGATGTCCAAAAAAAGAAGCCATAGCGCAGCCGAGGCTTCCGATGGGAAGACACTCAAGAAACCCGCCACAAAACTTTCTCCAAAGGAAAATGGTACAGCAGGAAACTCTACTTTGTTGACGTCTCCAGAGTCTAAGGCAGCCATGTTTTTATCACATTATGAGAGATGCCTGGAGACTGCTAGAGAGAAGAAGCACAAAGCGGACGCACTAAAAACCAATGATGTCAAACTCTCTGTTATCACATTTATGGACTGTCTCATAATATATCTTGTTGGGTTTCATTACGAAGACCAATCAAGGCGTATCAATAAGAGACTTTACAATGTCCATACATGGCTCAGTCTGGCGTCACTTGTTGATTTTGTTTCTAAGTTGTGTATCGAATACGAGCTTGATGACATGACAGGGTTGTCATTACAGATCAAAGGTGTCGTATACGAGCACATCTCACTAAATATTGAAGAACATATCTTGATGGATCAATCCAAAAGAGCCAAAGCAAAAGAACAGTCAACAATAGACTCACTTACAGATACCATTATGAAAAACATCAAGGATCAGCTTAAATTTAGGCATATTTCAAGACGTGCTTTTTCCATGAGTGAATCATATTTGAGCATATTTGACTTACAGGAGGAGTATCCCAAAATTGTACGTCGCTTCCGTCAACAGTCGGAAGGTGATGATTCGTTAACTAGGGAGCGGAAAGGTTATGGGGAGTTGTTGGACCCGATGATACAAGATTTCCAATTGCCGATATCCTCCACGGTTGGTATAAGAGAGATTACGGGGTACGCGATACGAGTAATAAAGCAATGGTGCCGTGATGAAAAGATAAACTACACCGAGTGGGCGTTTGAGTGACCAAGAGAATAAACCACAAATATATCATTCCATAATAGGATTCCCACAGGTGGGAAATGATATATATCTATATATAAGAGTAATTCTAATGTATCTGGTGTGGCATTTCATGAATAGAGTTCATCCATATATATATTACAGAATGACAAGAACACTACGACCATATTATCCAGATAGTAATCAATTTTATAGACCAAATATTGTACACCGATGCATGTCCATGGAACGAAAATAAATCAATGCTATACCTTCAAATTGGTGAGAGTTTAAACAGAGATTATCATATATGATGATGGCAAAAAGAGAGATAGAGAAAAATAAACAACGAGAAATCAATGTCAAAAACATTAAAGGAAATGATAATGGGAATAATAATTTAGCAACGTGCTGAAACGATTAGATGTCATCAATGTCCAACTCGTCAGCACCCTCTTCCTCACTGTCATCAGCAGCACCAAACTCAAAGTTGACATCCTCGTCATCTTCGTGGCCAAAGGTATCAGTCTCGTTAATCTTGGCAGACTCTGGTAATTCACCCTGGGACTTCAGGTTTCTAGCCTCATCGGCGTTGTACTTGTGAACAACATCACATTGCTCGTCCTGGAAGTCTCTGAGAGAGACTAAAATGATGTCACCCTGACTCATCCACACTTTCTTTCTCAACTTACCTCTGATGTGAGCAATTCTCTTGATACCATCGAAACATGAAGCTTCGACACGGCCGTTACCAAGCATCTTGGTGATCTGGGCGTACTCCTGACCCTCTTCTCTAAGGATAAGCTCTCTCTTCTGAGAGTAAGCATCACCCTTACCTCTTCTTCTGTTTTTTCCACCCTAAAAAAAGCGCAACACGCGCAAGGTTAGTCTTGATTTAGAGCCTAAAGTTTGCACAAGCACTGCCACATACTTTACCTTTAGCTTTTGGCATTTTGTATATGTGATTTGACAACTGAAGGCTGCTGATAAGTCGTCAAAACACGTCAATTTTTCACTTTTTTTTTCAGTGCCTTATTCTAGTAAGCGCAACAACGCTTGTTTTTATGTAATTGATTATGTAATTTGTTATGAGCACTGTGGTTGACCTTACCAACAGAACAACACAAGTTGTTTATCGAGTATCACCTGGAAGTATTCATCTCCTGGGGTGATAATCCAACACAGTTTGCTCTTTTACATATTTAGTTATGGATCCTTTTGAAGCTCGTCTGCAGTTCATTCAGATCCTTGAGACGCTCAATCCTTCATCGATGACGTTGGGTAAGGCCATCGGGTTTGCACTGAAAAACTTGGAACTGCACGAGGATTTCCACTCCGTGATTCTTGAAGTCCTAGACAAGATAGATATCAATGCCAGGATGAACATTATGTATTTCATTGAGGCACTAGTATCGACTATGGCTTCACAGACGCCTTCGAAAGGGATGAACGACGGACCTTACTTGGGAAAGATCCGAAGCGACTTCAAACTGATACTGGAGAAAGTGATACCGAGAAATAACTTATCAAATCTTACTGGATCAGTTGATATTCTACGAGAGGTAGAGAAGTTCTATGGGGTGGACAACGAGAAGTTTAGGGATGTTTACTACAAGCTGACAATCAATAACACAGGAGAAAAAGTGCCTGATGCTGAGGAAGGTTTTGCAGAGGCCTGGAAATATGTTATCGAGAAGAAAAAAGTCGGATTGCATGACCGTTTAAAGCTGCTTAGTGAGCAGCCGTTAGAAGATCCAACGACAGATAGCTCGGCTAATGACGAGTTTGAACGTCTCACGCACAAACAAATACTACAACGAATGGAGAACGACAGGGAACGCCACAAGAGACACAAAGAGACAAATTGGGTGGTTAACAGAGCCACAGGGAAAATTGACAGAGAGGAGTTTGAGAAAGTGTGGAGGCAGTTTGGCCCTGTGGATGACGATGACTACCATGAATTGAAAGATCTCTACAAGTCATCGGGTGCTAGTTATGGCAACCAGTGACACCTACAGCTACGCCATTGGCTAAGAAACGAAACTATCCCAAATCAGTAATGTATCAATGCATTGTATTAATACTGTATAAAAATACATATCTTTGGAAAAAAGTTTAATCCTCAATTCGTGCTTATAACTGTCTGTCGCATAGTATAGATAAAATGCCGTTGCAATTTTGTCTAATTGCATATTTTATTTCGAATTCAGACTCTAAATCTGTCCTCATCATCTTCAGAGTGGATACTCAATGAATCAAATCTTCTCAATCCGACACTTTCATCATTGTCACCGTTTATACTGACACCAGTCCCTGATCTTTGTATGTTCAAAGATCTTCTAGCATGGAAAGCACCAACACCGCCCTCCATTGGGATGTCACCCAAATCGTCATGCTCTGAGAACAGCTGCTGGTGGTGAGCTTTGTTCTTCTTTCTAGACACATTCAGGAGGTAGACACCCGAAAAGATGATAAGGAAACCACAGATTAGGGAGATCGAGTCCTTTGGACCCGCATCACCATAGTTTCTGAACAAAATGAAGTTGGCCACTAAAGTTGCGGTGGTGAAAGTCACATAGTACAACGGGTTCACAATAGATGTGTCGAACTGGTCCAACGCCTTGTTGAAATAGTTCATCTGTGTCATGATGCACACCACAACGACAAGGATGAAGATGTACGTGGAGAAGTGTGTGAACTGGTTGTTGCCGCTGAGTGTCAGCTTCAAAGCCAAACCAAAGGCCTTGATACTGACAATGGAGATGGATCCAACTGAGGAGCAGATGGAGATGTAATATATTGGGTTCTTAGTACCGTAGATTGGAGCAATTCTGTAGATCATCACTAGAGCAAATACCGTGACGCCAAGGACGTAGGCCATAAACAATGGTGTGAGAGCGTATCTCAAAATCTCATCCACGGTGTCAATATCCTTGTCGTTAGGGGCATGAAGGACGATGATCACTGAGCCAAGGAGGCATATGGCGCACCCCATCTTACCCAAGGTCCCGAGCTCTTCTTGCAGGAACACTGCAGCGAGCACTGCACCGATAATGACCGAGAGGGCACCAAGCGGTGTCACCAAGATAGCTGGAGCAAATGTGTAGGCAGCAAAGTTGGCCACCTCGCCAATTGCCATCGTCAACATACCTGCCCACCAGATGGGGTTCTTGAGGTACTCATGTCCGTCACCCTCAAAGCCCTGTTTAGAAGCGTCCTTGAGGCCAAGCTTCGTGATGATGAAGGACGTCCCGATCGCAAACGACGAGGAGATCGCAAGCGCTAGCCCAATGTATTTGTCTGCAACCATTCTTATTCTTCCCGTCTTGAATTGTTGTGGTTATACTAGCACTGGAGCGGGATGAAGAAGAAAAGCCTAGTTTCACTGTTTGTTGACGTTTCTCGTGTTCTCGCGTTACAACCTCGATTAAATGTGCGTGTACCGTATCTGTAGAAAAGGTCCAGCGAAAAAAAGTGCGCTGCGATGGGCATGAGCAACTAGGCGACTGGGGGAAGCGTTAAGCTGTGTAGAACGCTCAACATCGCTGCTGCCACGTTCGATTTGCTATAGTTGGAATGGCTGATCTTACATTTCCCCAGGTGGCTGTTCTGTCGGCTGAGCCACTTGCCGAACAGGCCGTTGAAGCTGCCAAACGTCTCTTGATCGCCAACAAGTCTGTCGAGGACCCTCAGTACGCCAGTGCACTCCTCGCACTTTTCCCGGCCTTAATTGTGTCGCTGAAGGGTATGTCTGGTGTAGGCAGGGAAAGAGCCATCTGTGCTGAAACCCTTGTGTTGTGGGCACTCCGAAGCTCCCAGCTGGTCCAGAAAAAGACATCACAACACTTCCTCTCTGCTCTGCAACAGCTGCCGCTTCTCACAGACAATACACTCGATTTCTTGTTTGGATACATCGTGGACTATTGGAACGAGACAGGTTCACCATTGTCCAACGCTCTAAAGGACCTATTTGGTAAGCTGGTTCTCCTCGTGAAGAGCTTTAGCAACGCACAGTCCGTCTTTAGACGTTGGTGTGACAGAGCATTGCTTATCCAGAAAGACAGAAGAGTCGCATACTACCTCGTTGAGGCCCTTGTCAAGGAAATTGACGACCGTGAGTATGTTGTCAAGAAAAATCCCAAGTTCATTGAGGAGTCGCTTGCATTCATTGGTACGAACGCTTTAGGTGCTCTCATTGGAAGATGTCTCGGTGCAGTCTATAGGAGGCTCTATATCGACGACGAACATGCAAAGGACTGGGTTAACAAATACTGGCCTCCTGTCATTGTGGAATTGAGAAGTGCTCGTCTTAGAGGCGGTGTAAAACACCACCTGCTTCCGTTGCTCTTTATGATCTCCAAAGTTTGCTTCAATATTGTTGTTGATAGACTTAAAGACGATACAGAATTGTTCATTTCCTGTTTGAATATTGGTAAACAGTTGTCCATAGAAGAAAATCCATTCCCAGAAATTGTTTCCCAGGAGACTGTTGAAGAACTTCTCGTCAGTGAACAGCACAAGATCAAGATCTTCCAGTTGCTTACACTCTCATCAAAGACATCTAGACCCGTCAACTCTCAGATATACGACATATTGTACAAGTACATTGCCATATTCTTTATTGATTCCGAAGTTGAGTCGAGAAATGTTTTTATTGCTTATCTGAAACAATTCATCCACAGACTGAGAGACTCTTCGTATGCACTCAACAGAGATGCTTCCAAACTCCAAAAGAAGGGATTAACAGAGGAGGCTGAGCTCAAGATCAAGCAGGTCCAAGAGGCAAAGACCTTCTTGACCTGGATTCGAGACTTTATTAAGACGCAGATATTCCCTGGAACCCCTTATCAGAAACTCATTTCCGGTTTAAAGGTTCTTACCCATATGGTTGAATCTAACCTGGATGCAAATGTTCCATTCAAGGTTGAGGTTGATTATCCATATAAGATTGACCTCTTTGAAAACAACATTGAGCGCCTTCTCCTGGATAATGTTTTGAGTACATATGAAGATGTCCGTGAACTTTCTGTTTATCTGTTGTCCATTTCTAATTACCAATGGACCTCTGAAGAAAAGGAACAAATCATCTCCAAGGGCTTTGAGATGCTCAATGACTACAAGAAATCTGATAATGGTGCCAAGATCTTGGAAATGTCATTCAAATTGTTTAAGGATAAAAGTATATTTGACAGACTCATTTCTGAAATCCCTATTACAAGCAATATTGCCGAGGGTGTGAAGAGCCCAACTGATGGTTACTTCCAATCTATGGCTCTGATTATGGCTCAGGACAAAACTGTTGGTGACGAAAAGCGTATACTTGAGCTTTGTGAGACTAACTGGAACAATGTCAAAGGTATTCTTATTCATGACTCTCCAGAGGGCTGCGACGAATACAACGTTGGTTCTGCTCAGTTGGTCCTGAGTTACGGTTGGAGATCAACCAAGGAATCCACACTTCTTCTTCACCAGGTTCTTGATCTTCAATTGAGCTCAGAAGAGATTATTAAAATTGGAGAACTCACTCTTGATCAGCTGTCAACTGTACGTCATAGAGGTGCATTTTCTTCCGTATATCCGACCTTCATTAAAGTTGCTTCTGTCTGTAAGAAATCCATTCCAGAGCAGAACAAGAAATGGCTAGACTACAATATCAATTTGATTCAAACAAAAACACAGCTTATCACAAGAAGATCGGGTGGCTTACCATATCTTATCACTGCAATCGTGACTGTGGAGAGAGACCTTTTCAAATATGCCTTTGAAAAACTTCTAGCTATTGCCGAGGTTCCAGTTAATGAAACTGAAGAGAGTGAGAGAATGGATATTTCCCAAGTCCATGCTTTCAACTGCATCAAGACTCTCTTTGTTGAATCCCAGCTTTCCAGTGCATGCGCACCATATATTGACAGGGGCCTTGAGTTGTCTCTTTCGACATTCAGCTCTAAGATCTGGTCTGTGAGAAACTGTTCTATTATGCTGTTTACAGCGTTGCAAAATAGATTGTTTGGAAGAAAGAAGCTTAGTGCCCGTGTCTTTTTTTCCAGATACAAAGGTGTCAAAGGAATCCTATTGAAAATTTTGAGAGAGACCACAGAGGAGACTCTGGAGACTCTTTTCCCGGTCTTGACCATCCTTTCTAAGTTGGAAAACACACCGGGATACACAGGTATGGATGAGTTTCGACCTCTTATCAAGGAATGTCTTGCTAACAAATGCTGGAAGATAAGAGAATGTGCCTCCTGGGCTCTTCCTGCTCTTGTTTCTGACACCAGCTCGGAAACTAAATCCTTATTGGCAGAATGCTCACTTCAAAATCAAAACAAGTTACATGGTCTCTTGTTGGCTATTTTGAGCTTGAACAGTATCGATTTAGAGGCATCTGATATTGCCTGCTCTCTGATTGATGCACTTGTTATTGAAAATCCATGCTATGCAACCAGAAAGACCTTCATCAATGTCCTTTCCAAATGTGAACTTTCTTCTGCTGCAAAGAAGACATTGAAAGAAGTTTTTGTTACTGACAACACAACGTACGAAATTGATGGATCCATGCAGCTCTATTTGAAGAGTGTTTTCGAGTTAGCTGTTGATGAAGAAATATTGTCGATCGGCTTGGACTCAAAATTCTACGAAGTCAGGCTATCTGCCATTAACTATTGTACAAAGAACTCAATTGAGTGTTCTCAGGTTAACCGCATTGCAAACAGCTCTTCCGAGTGGACGTATGTCAGATCGAAGGCTATTCCGCTTGTTGAGGACTACGAGGTTGAGAAGATTTTGGACTTTGCAACAAGCCAGGATAAATATGGCGAGGAGATCATGCGTTCTTCTTTAGAATTACTTGGAAGTGTTGTTGCCAAGGAAACGCAATACTTTAAACCCTGGTATAATTTGGTAGTTAAGAGCTCTGATGATGACGAGCCATTCCCAGTGAGAATGTCTGCGCTCAAATCTTGTTTCAGATTCTTGGTACACAATGTCAACACTCACGTGTCCTGGTTAATTTATCAATTCTTAACTGATGACGATGATGAAATAAGAGCTTCTGCTTCTGATCACTTCAGAAAAAATGTCGTTCCGTGGTATAATGCCGTTGAATTCTCTTCCAAATTTGGAATCAGCGAGCAGGAGGCTTCTATTGTTGTGAATGAAGTTTTAAAATTCACACCGAAGCTAAGGCAAATTGGAAATGAACAGGTCTTGTTCAACATTGAGAAGAAGAACCTTTACAGAAGTGCTATTGAACAACAGGCTCAGTTACAGGTGATGTTGAAGAATAGTTGGGAGCATATCACCGAACCACAGAAGCATCAACTTCTAGGGCACTTCAAATCTATTCGAGATGAACTGGAGATCTTTATCAAAAGCAGTGGAAATGATGGCGTTTTGGGTTGGTCTACCAATGGTGATCTCTTTGAAGCGATATATACATCGTTATCCTATCTCAAAATGCTCAATATCTCAACCGCTGAGTTGGAAGCTTTAGCCAAGGAGGTTAATCTGCATAGTGCATTGTTTACAGAATTCTAGATCTGCAAACATATTAATGAACATACATGAATCATTCATTCATCCATCGTAGAGATGTAAAATGGTATTGAAAACTAATCGCAATGATACTACAAATAAAGATGAGTTTCTCGCATAAAATCACGTCAATTGAACATATAGAACACAGGAGCCATATATAACAATAGAATCACTAAACATCTTGTTAGTATGGATGATAGAAAATCAAGGTCCACAATGAGAAGCATAAAGTACATGTTTGGTTCAGTTAAGGTTGGATTAGGAAAAAATTATCAGCATAATTGTCTCTGAGTGAGCTGAGAAATGTTTTCATCATAAACAATGTTCTGTTGCGGCAGAGTTCTTCTCGTGTCAAATGTGAATAATAAAGCTTTTGAACATACGATTTTTGCAAAGAAGTGATGGGGAGAGTGCAATCTCCCTTAAAGGATCAATTTTACATCAACTGTGTTCCGTAAAATAATTAGTAGAAGAGAACATTTGTAGTTGAAAAATTTTTAAAGCTGTAGTTCTCCAAATGGAGTTTCTGAACCGAGGGTAACACATCCTCGGAATGGTGTCTTCTAGGGCTAAGCGTTTGACTACTGTATGCCAACACAACTTTGGGACTACGTATCACACATAATTAAAAGTTTTTGGATGCTCATTTTTGCAGTGATGTGAGTTGATGATAATGGCGTATATTTGATAATTTACTTGAAACGACGGTTGATTATTCCTATCTTGTACCCCGTTTAGGATACGATGGAAAACACCTAGACACCGCGAGCCTACTAAATATAAATATACACTAAAGCTTGGATTTAAATCACTACATCTTCACATGAGCCACTGTTAATATATATATATTGGACTATTTAAGTCTGGTTATTTAGTATACTCTAATAATACTAACATTTTGAAGTTCTTTATATAATTGATGTGAATACATTAAGTTTTGGATCCCAGTTCTACACAAGGCCGATTCTCATTTTTTTGAGAATTCTGGTTTATGATAGATATATTTACTATATTTCGGTCAAGCAATCATATACATAGGCAATCTCAACTTAAACCACAAGGGTATCCTTAGGTAGATCACATTATTAATGAGTACCCCACAATATTATATATTATGGTACAGCATCTCTCCAGGTTTGAGAGTCACAATGATAAGCATTCAGCCTCACATGACGGGGTATTCAGCTTTATCTTTTGTCTTTGTCGGAATCTTTGACATAAAGACAATTGGAACACAGGAGTTTGGAACAAGTCAATTATAGGACACATATAATACCACTATGGGATCAGCCAATATTTCCCGTCTATGTCTGTATTTGTCTCAATAGTACTTAAAATATGCCCACGATCTTACGTGATATTTCGCCGTTAAGAACACCAACGCCCCTTAAGAGAGCAGAACACCCGACATCCGTGGCAGGACACGTCTTATTGAATATGCCCAAGGGAAGACGGAAGCCAGCTTCAATCAAACTGTCTCAGCTCTATTTGTCCCGCATGTGTTTCTCTACCCACCCTAATAAAACCTATGTATGAGGGTGACAGTTAGGCCAAAGGGCTACGTTAATTGACATGGGAAGGCCCTGAGCTATAGGATGAAACGAAGAACACAGATACACCACGGTCAAAAAGTATTGCGTTCTTCTCCTTGCACAAATTAATTGCTCAGAATGACTAAGAGAATTCCTCTTTATTTTGTACTAACTACAAGACAAAGACCGTGTCCAGGAACTGTTTTCTTGGGTGCAAAGGACCATTCATCCCATGCGACCATCAACTGATCCTTAAGCGGGATTCGGAACTCCGCGAACGGGCCGTAGAGAGTGGGGTGTCTGGCAAAGGAGATTAGAACCATCCTAAAGGGATTCTACACTTCAAGTTAAGAGAGCTGTTGTATAATTCTAGACTAAATAGACTCTTCGTTGACATAGAGGTCACAGTGTTTTGGTTCATTTTCATTCGTTAGGTGGAAAGCGTGTATGTGTATGTGTATATCTCTGTGTGCGTGTGTGCGTGTGTGCGTGTGTGTAAGGAAGAGAAAATAAGGAGTGCTGGGGAATATAATAGATCATTAAGATGTGTGATAAAAAAAATAACAAAAAACAAAAATCATCAATCATATCTTAGATCTTAGATCTCAGCATCCCAAGAACTCAACTTCATGGTACCGTTCTTGGCCAAGTTACGATGCATCTTGAAAGCATCAGCCAAAATGTGTGGCTGGTGGAGAGCCTTGGTCTTCTGAGTGTAGTGCTCAGCTCTGTTAACGTAGTCCAACAACTGGTCAACATAGTCTGGGTGGGCACAGTTCTTAATGATAACTCTGGATCTCTCCTTTGGTGACAAACCTCTCAAGTCGGCAAGACCTTGGTCGGTGACAATGATATCCAAGTCATGCTCGGTCTGGTCGATGTGCGAGGCAAATGGAACAACACAAGAGATACCAGTTGCATCAGTCTTGGATGGACGAGCAGCTGGTGTGTGCATGATGGAAACCTTGGCGTTTCTCAAAAAGTCACCAGAACCACCTAAACCGTGCAACATCTTAGAACCAGAGACGTTAGTGGAGTTAGCATGGGCGTAAATGTCAACCTCCACTGGTGTGTTCATGGCAATGACACCAAGTCTTCTGATGATCTCCGGAGAGTTAGAGACAACCTGGGATCTCAAACAGAGCTTCTGGGAGAACTCATCCCAGTTGTTGAAGAATCTCTCGAAACCTTCTGGAGTCAATCTGATAGAAGTGGCAGTAGCGTAGTCCAAGGATCCGTTCTCAAACAAGTCCAAGAAGGAGTCCTGCAAGACCTCTGTCCAGACGTTCAAGTGCTTGAAGTTGGCACCGGCCAATCCCTCAATGACGGCGTTAGCAATGTTACCGATACCCGATTGCAATGGGTGTAAGTTCTCTGGCATTCTACCCTGGGCGACCTCATTTCTGAAGAAGTCAACCAAGTGACCGGCAATGTTTCTAGACATCTGGTCGGATGGGGTGTTAGGACCTACTTTGTCCTTCTTGGTGGACTCGACAATGGCGATAACCTTTGATGGGTCAACTGGGATAGACTGCAGACCAGACTTCTGGTCAACGGTCATGTATGGGTATGGAGGTCTGTGTGGAGGGTTAATTGGCATGTCAATGTCGTGCAAACCTTCAAATGATGGGGTGGCAGTGTTGACCTCAATGATGACTTTGTCAGAGACGGACACCATCTCTGGGGAGGCACCGACCGCTGGGCCCGGGATGATGGCACCGTCCTCGGTGATGGCGGTCGCCTCAATGATGGAGTAGTCAAGCAAGTTGTTTTCCTTCTCTCTGAAGTAGAAACCGTATGTCAAGTCCTGTGGGAACATGGACAAGTGCTTATCAAAGAAGGCGATTCTGCCCTCGTTGATACCCTGGGAGATTGGCTTACCAACCTGGTGTGGGGCTCTTCTCTTGATCATGTTATTTGTGGCCCATCTAGACTCCTCTGGACCAGCAGAGGCACCGACAAACAAGTTGAACTGGAGTTTACCCTGGAGGTTGTTGTCTTCAACGTGCTGTGCAATCGCGTCTGGGACCACTTTTGGCGCACCAACGGCGGTGAAACCGGACCAGCCAATGTACTGGCCGTCCTTGAAGAGCTCAACACACTGCTCTGGCGTTCTGAGCTTCTGGAGGTATGGGGCGTATCTGACTCTCTGCTTGAGGATCTGGGACATGGTTGCTGAGCTTTGCGGTTAGTAAAAGAGTGCTGAAAAAATAGGTAGAGGGACCCCTGGAGACACAATTGAAGGGGTGAGGAAGAGGAGGGGTGATTTTGGGGTGTGAAGGGTCGAGAGAAGGGAAGAACCGCGCGCACCACACACAACTAGCCGTGATGAGATGGTTCTTCGCTCCTAGACTCTGTGTATCCTCCAATGTCCTTTATATAGTTACCTTTTTTTAGTGTCGAGATTCAGTCTTTTGTTTTTGACACAAACTCTGAGGGGAGCACAGATCGGGAAACTGATGAGGGGAACCGAGCGTGGGACTTTGTTCTCTATTTATATAGGCAATACAAAAAGGTACATGCGCTTGCTCGCGGCTCAACGTCCCTCCCAAACGCACCACCTACCGGGGGAGGAAAAGACAATTCGGACAACGGACAAAAACCCAAAATACCACACCACCAGATTGGAGATGTTTGAAAAGCGGAAAAGGGGGACAAGGACAGGGCGGAACGGGACGGGACAGGACACGGACGGGTATGTGGGGACGTGGGGTGTCTGTCCCGCACCTGCCCCTCACCCAGTTGTCTTCTCCTAGCTGGCTACTCTTCATAGTAGCAGTGTGGTTTGTTTCTTGTGGTATCTCAAGGCCGTTGAGGGCGGCGGGGACCGAATCGCTCGCACTCCGCGAGGCCTCCCTCTTGCCTCACCTCTGTATACATCTGTGTGAGGGAGAGACGCCGGCCATTGGAGCCACTACAGTGCTGCAAAGCGAACTAAAAAGTATAGAAAAAGGTACTCGAAACGGAGGCCGCGGGGGCGCTGGGGGCTCTTGTTACTTGGCCGCCTATCGCATCTCGCTCGGACGGCTGTTCCCATATGTATAAATACACCAATTGAGCCTTCCTCTCAGCCTGCTCATCGAGTGCCACTTGTAGCACTATCTCGGTCCCGCTAAACAAAATGCCTCCTCATCCCGGAACGGTGGTTCGCGCGCTTATAGGTCCACCTATGCTGGAACGCCAGACGTGTGAATGACCTTGGAAAACGCTGAAGCTGGATCAACGGAAGCATATATACGATTGGTTCACAGTAGTACCTGGGTGGTCATCTGCGTAGCACCACACTTACCCATCGCTGCCCAAATCTCTCTTTGTTTCCGTTTCTATTGGAGCACGTTCCGGAGCCGACCGCTTTCGATACCCTCAGGAAGGGCCTGGGCGTGTGCTTTTGGCTATGTCTGGCTGTATCTGGGATGGCGTGTCTGTGTGTGCGCGTGCTCGTGCGCGCCTGTGTGGGGCTGGGGGGGGGCTCGGGCATTGTTTGTTGTCTCCGGACAATCTGTGAGTGTTGATGGAGTCTCGACGGACACCTGTGGAATATATAAACAAAGACACTTTGACACATTTAGAGAAATCCACAGACAAATCTGTGGATCTGCAAACCAAGAAAACAAGCTCAGCAGACAGGACCCTCAAATTCATGTGACAGGGAACGATCTATCTATTTAGGAACAAAAGGAGGGGAAGAGGAGGGGAATCGCCAGGGACCGCCAACACAAAAGTACGGGACAGACACACTATTCTTGCCGGATATGGAAGTGCTAGTCGACGACAAGCCAACATATTCTACGTATCAGCCTCGTATAACCTGTATTGGCTGGAGTGTCGTATAGTAGACACTTCACACGCTTACGTATAGGAGAGAGAAGAGCAAAAAACACTTGGCCTACCCCAACAGCCTCAACAGAAAAATGTCTGCTGGGACATGAAAGTAAAAAAAACACAGGACACCACACAAGACAAGCTAGTTGGAAAGTACAGGACTTAGACAAATGAGTCAATTCCTAAAAAGGAACAGCAGTTGTCCACATAGAGCTGCTCATCTCCCCCTAAAGCGCCGACAATGTTCTTCAGTAGCTTGGTTGGACCTCCATCTTCCTCGACAAACCGATCAAGAGTCACATCGGTCTCGCTCAGCACAGAACTCTCGGGCAGAATGCTCACCAGTGATTCCAGCTTGTCCTTCTTGGGCCCACAGTTGTTCACGACGCTCGAGAAGGACGCATAGAACTTTGACTCTGGGTGCTTTTTAAAAGTGCCGAGGAACAGCTTTAGTGTATCCAGGGAACCTGTGTACGAGTGTAGGCACACTGAAGATCTTGTATCCTGCTTCAGTTCAGATCTAATGAGGTCGTGTATCACGCCTGAGGTCTTCACGTTGTGTATCGACACAGGAAGACCCATGTCAAATGCTACCCGCAATTGTCGCAGAAAGACCTCCTTTTGGTGCTCCATCGACACCTTGTAGTTAGTTAGCTTGGTTTCACATCCCTTAAAATCTGGGTTGGAAAAATACCCACTACTAGGTACTCTGAAGAGCTTGTCCAACCCAATCTCTCCCCAACACACAACCTTGTGTTGCTTGCAAAGGGATAGCAGTGTTTTGATGTGTGCATCGAGATCGATCGGCTCCGGCAAAACTGCAAGCAGCTCATCATCAACGTCCTTCTTGAAAACCCTGGAGTAGTGGTCCCTTTTCTCAACATGCGAGTCTTCCAAGGTAAACATGTGTGAGTACCATGGATGAACACCAAATGATGGTATGACACTCTTTACATGGCGTGCAATAGTGTCAACGTACTTGTAGTCGATCTGATTAGTCGACATGAGAACAAAGCGCACATCTTCTTTTAATTCCGAATAGTACCAAATCAATTGGTCAATCTGCGACACATCGAAGTCAGTGGCAATGTGACAGTGAGAATCCACGAGCATTAATCTTTGTTCTTCTCCAGGCCTCCTGGTCTATGCGAATTTTGTGTCATTGATGCTTTCTAGGAGATCGCGAGTATTTATTTAAGGGCAATTTTTGACAGCAAGGAAACGAACCCAGTGGCCCTCCAACTCCAACAGCGCAGTACTGGATACAACGACGACGGATCACCCACTTTTGAGTGTTGAGGAAAAGCACATAACGTGAAATTTCACACTGAATTGCAACAAATAACGTGAAAATGACGCTCATTGTGGCATCTCTGTAAGTTAGCGCCCGTCTTGTGGTGTCATACACCGTTACGTGACATGCCCCCGGCTTTTGTTTCCAACTTCAATCCCACAGCGAAACTAACATGGCGGTAGATTTCTTCCATACACAGTGGAGTTTGAGCTTGAGGGCTCTTCTGCTGTAGAGGAGCTTACAGAGACTCTCCCAATTACTGTCCCAAAGCAGCGTACCTCTTCCATCAATGCTTCAACCACACAGATTCCTTCCGGATCAATCCTACAAAAGAAGCCTGCTTTAGAGTACACGACCAACAATTCTTCTGTAGAAGACTTCTTCTTCTCTCTACAAAACTCTCCACAGACACCATCCCTTTTGAAAACCCAGTCAAATAATAGCCAGGGTGCAGCATCAGCTGTTGGTGCTCAGCACAGCAACCTCACACGCTCTGGTGCTGGTTCGCCAGATCTCCAGCAACCTACATTAGAGGACATTAGAGAAAAGTTGATACAGCAACAATCACAGGCCATCCATAGAAGTGGCTCCTCAACTTCATTCATCCCAAAATCTAGAATCAACTCGCCACCACCAAACTCTGTCACAGAGGCATCAACAAAGAAGAACAAGGCTCTTGAGACTACGTTACCTTCAGTTAAGAGAGTCTTGCCTCAGCAGAAGAAGTCCAACCTGAAGTTCACCACATTGGATGATGAGGATCAAGAAGAAGAAGAAAGGGACGACGACGACGAAAACAATGACGGCGAAGCTAACGATGAAGCGGAGTTGGATGACGCCGCTTCAATTTTTACATCTACTACAGAAAAGTATACTGAAGATGGTTACGACTCAAATTACCATTACAACATCCCGAAATTTGGCGGATTCTCAAAGAAGAAGCTGTTGAATAAAGAGGAGAAGTCTAACATATTTGAAAAGTCTCCATTCAATGTCGTGGAATTCGCAAAGGGCAATGGGGCCTTAAAAAATGCAATCAAATCCTCCTTGGAAGATGGTATTGTCAATGAATACCTTTGGTTAGGTACTATAGGTATTCCAACCGATGAGTTGACCCAGAAAACAAAGGACAAGATCACATCCGTCTTGAGAGAGACTTACCATTCTGAATCAGTGCTTCCAAGTGATTTTACCTTCCAGGGCCATTATAAGAACTTTTGTAAACAGATTCTGTGGCCATCTCTTCATTACCAGATCCCAGACAACCCAAATTCCAAGGCATTTGAAGACCATTCTTGGGAATACTATCGCTCATTGAATCAAGAATTTGCCGACAAGATTGTTGAAATTTATAAAGATGGTGACACCATTTGGGTCCACGATTACCATTTGCTTTTAGTGCCACAGATGGTCAGAAACAGATTGCCAAACGCTAAAATTGGCTTCTTCCTTCATGTTTCTTTTCCTTCTAGTGAAGTATTCAGATGTTTTGCTCAACGTGAAAGCTTGTTGAAAGGCATTCTTGGTGCTAATTCTATCAGTTTCCAAACAGACGAGTACGTTAGACACTTCTTGCAGACTTGTAATAAGTTGCTTTTGACTGATATCTCTCAGAATGAATTGAGATATAAGGGTCAAACTGTCAAGGTTTGTTCTCAGCCAGTTGGAATTGATGCTGTGAAGTTGACGAATCAGATACAGAATGAAGTGGTACAAAGCTGGAGAACAATGATCAGGGAGAGATGGAACGGTAAAAGGTTAATTGTCGCAAGAGACAAGTTTGACCGAATCAGAGGTGTTAAGCAGAAACTACTTGCTTATGAGGATTTCCTTAAACAGAATCCTGAATACATTGAAGACACTGTGTTGATCCAGATTTGCCTACAATCTAATGCCGTTGATAATGTGCTGGAAAGTGAGATAATGTCAATTGTGGACCGTATCAATGGTTTGAGTCAGAATATTTCCAACATCCAGCCGGTTGTTTTCTTGCACCAGGATATTGAATTTGTCCAGTATCTTGGATTGATTGCTGAAGCGGATACTTTTATCGTTAGTTCAATGAGAGAAGGTATGAATTTAACATGCCATGAGTTCATTGTTGCTACTACTGAAAAGAAGTCGCCTTTGATTTTGTCTGAATTTACAGGTTCTGCTGCTGTTTTCACTAAGGGTGCTTTACTTATTAATCCATGGGACATCAAACAAATGTCTAAGAGTTACAAGCAGGCACTTACAATGTCTGAAAGCGACAAGTCGAAGAACTGGGGCGAATTGTATGCTGTTGTTTCACACCAGGATTGTGATTACTGGGTGCAGTCCAGTTTGGAATTTATTAATGATTCATGGCAGTACCAGCAGGATAAAGAGACCTATTTCACACTTGACGTTGCAAAATTTACTGAATCATACACTATTGCAGCCCATAAGTTGTTTATTTTCCTTCTCTCAAACAATCCATCTGAGAGAATGCTTCGTATTTTGTCTGATTTAAGTATTAACAATGATGTATATGTTCTCTCAACATATATGAGATTGGACTTAGAGAGACTGTATCGTCGAATTCCAAATGTTGGTCTCATTGCTGAGAATGGAAGTTTCATGAAGTTGAAGAATGGTGGTCCATGGATCACTATTAACACAGATGCTCAGCAGGATGATGTTAGTGATTGGATGGACACAACACGTGTTGTTGCACAGTCTTACTCCGAGAGATTACCAGGGTCATATGTTGTTGCTGGTGAGGCTTCATTGAGATTCCACACTGAAGGTGTCCAGGACCAGGAGCGTAAATCTTCCTCAATCGGTGACTTAATTTCTCACGTAAACAACATTGAACAGAGTATACACGCGACCTTGGTGGATAACACTGTATACGTACAGCAAAAGGATATTACTCTGAAGGCAGTGACGTTCTTAATCGATTACGTGACCAAGACTGGTACATTGGGTAATAATGCTCATCTGATGGACCCAGTTACGCCACTAAGTCCTGTAAACAGCAATATCGAAGAACCATTTTTGGCAAAGCCATTGGATTTCTTGTGTATTGGTGGCCAGGTTAATAACTTGTTTGAACCAGTATTGGAATATGCAAACCAATTGGGTAACGATGGTGACATTGAAAACGTGTTCACTATTGCGTTTGGTGGTAGTGTCAGTAACGCAAAAGAGCACGTCGAGGGCTTGAACGAGTTATTCACCATAGTCAAGGATACCATTGCATAAAATATATTTTTATCCATGTAATATCAATGTCATGTAGCCAATTGAGGTCATTTAGACAACTATCCTCTGAATAATTGTACCCAGATATGTACTAGTTGTATCTTGAATTTAAGCTATTATGATTATGAAGCCCTGATCCTTCAGGTGAGGAAAGGGTGCGCGCAGGTTGTCTCAAACTCTTTAGAACTAAAACAATACCTCTTCTGATCAACAAGTTTTTGAATGAAATACTTCAGTTGGTGATTGACATCATCAATGAGTCTTGGTAAATAATTTGAGACAATGGCATCCTTTCTTGACTTACCAGTGGAACTTATTGTGATTATTCTCTCGTACCTCGACGTACGAGATCTTAATGCCATCGCAGACACATGTCAGTCATTGAATCATGTCATCAACAATCAAGAGTTATGGAAGAACATGTTCAAGACGCGTTTCTCTGTTGACCAATTTAGTTCAGTATCAAGATCAAGCAAGTTCAGTGTCGAGTTATTTGAGAGAGCCGATGTAATTAAAGAATGGAGGAAGGCCAGAGCAACGCACATTGAGACACCTCTGAAATATGCCGTTACCGTTTTGGATCTTCAGATCCACTATCCGAATGCAATGGTGTTTCACGACGAAGGTTTGTTAGCTGTGACAAATATTACCAAAGCGAAACATGATTTTGATATTCCAGTGACGGTAGGACAAAGCGCCACATCTGTATCCTTTGACTCCAAGGCCGCAGTCTACGGAGATGCACAAGGTGGATTGTTCATAAAACATCTCACAAAGAGGGACGTGTGGAACAGTAAGATAAAATTGAAGAATCCACATGATTCTATGATTACAGCTATTCACAATAGTTGGCCGTATTGTTACACGGGTGATATTACTGGTAAGGTGGTGGTCTCAGATATCAAGCACTTGATTATGGTAAAGGAATACCAATTACCGTCATCGTTACCAATATTCAAAATCAAGGGTCATAAGGGTGTTGTGGTTGCTCTTTGTAATAAAATGCTCTTTGTACTAAACAGTGATGGAAGCTTTGGTTTACAAACCATAGCTCATTCGATAGAGCAATTGCAATACTTTGAGGTCGATTTTGCAGGCAAGACTATCATTCTTGCTGACAGACAGACAGTTCATTCATTTGCTTTTGACCAGCGGTTTTTTGGACGTACCAGTTCATATTCAGTTACTACAAATGTGCTGTTGATAGACGAGACGAATCCAGATGAGCCTCTAGAGATCACTGGTTTAGCAATGGAGAATAAAGATGAGTTAACATACGATCAGAAGATTGCAGGGCAAGATGGATGCAACCTCGCGATCATTATCTCACATATGAAGGTTGTGACATTCAACATCAGAATATCTAGATTGAAAGTACAGTCTGAGTTTGAACCAAGGATTACACAGTGCCATCAACTATATCCTGTGCGTTGTATTGATGTGAATTCATCAATTTTGGCTGTTGGTTTCTTTAATGGCTGGGCTGCGGTGTTTGATGTTCTTAGTGGTGCACATGTACGAACAGTAGCAAATAAGATAACAGGAAAACATTTGAGAACATCAGAGAGAATGGCATATGCTTCAAAGTTTATCAAGTTGGCGAAAAACAATAAGAAGTGTGGTGTTGTGGAGGTTAATTCTGTGCTACAGTTCTTTCAGATTGGCGAGGATATCAATACTCAGAGTTCTAAGAAGAACAAGAAGCATCTGGCTGGTGTTTCGGAAGAACGCAAGAATAAGTTTGAGAAGAGGATAAAAAATGCTGTTAATGATATGAATCATTATGATTATGAAGATCGAATGAAGGAGGAGCTTCTGGAGAAGTATAACGGTGGTGATTTGATGCAAGGCGAGGATGTTGAGATGGCTATTGCATTGAATCAGTCCTTGCAACACCATGCAGATAATGATAACATCGATGAGGAACTGGCACAAGCGTTGGAGATGTCAAGATTGGAATATGAGTCGGAAAGACATTCTATGGCGGATGAGCAGGAAATAGCGGAACCTGTAGGACATACTACTACTGTTACATCTAGTGTTGATGAGGATGAAGAAGACGAGGAGTTTAGAAGGCAACTTGAGGAGGCAATGAAACGGTCTTTACATGACTAGAGAGACCCGTTCCATAGGTTAGAACTTAATCAACTGCCATCTTTGAGGTGATAAAGCACGTTAATTGTATATTCCTAATGACCTGTATTCTGCGTAGCACAACATTGGTTTTGGAAGTGTACCTAATATACAATATACAACCTACCACTCAGTGCCACACACCATTAATGCAGCAAATGAGTTTGGTGGTGTCTCATTTTACAAAACCTTTAGCCACCACATTTATACCCTCCAATGCCTTTGTGCAAGACTCTTCATCAGAAGAATACTACAGGCAAAAACTTGCAAGTTACGAGAATCGAACCAGTGAAATTTCCAGTCTCTATTGGCTGAAGCCACAGTTCCTCAAATGGAAATAAACGCTCGTAACGCGAACTCGTTTGAGATGGTAAACATATCTCGTCATTTAGGGTGCACATACAAAACTTTGGCTTTGTATATATCTATACTAATCTCTCGATTCTTCGATCCTTCCTTTTATTTCTTTGCTATCCATAGCACCTTTATATTCAACCATGTCTCAATACCGCTACGACGTCAAAATGTCATGCTCCGGTAGGTGTTAGCTTTAGTATACGTTATTGCCTCCATATCACCCGGCTGACTGCCTCTCCGACCCCAGATTACTAACACATAATGTATCCAGGCTGCTCCGGTGCCATTGATAGAGTTCTCTCTAAGCAGACTGCTATCTCCAACTACGACGTTTCCCTTGAGAAGCAAACTGTCGACGTCACCACCTCTCTCAGTTACGATGACGTGCTCGCTATCATCAAGAAGACTGGTAAGGAGGTGCTTGGTGGTAAGGTTGTTCAGTAATAAAAGATGGTCGAATGCATTGATACGTAAAATTTTCATTTAATACAAAGCTGGAACTAAATGCCATGTTTTATTTTATGTGCTCAACTTCGATTGTAAACAGAACTATTGATTGGCATCACACTAAAGTGTCACAAAAAGTCATAATCCAAACATTTGTTAACACTCTCCATCCTATATTGTAGTATACCTCCAACAGAATCATCGCCAACACCAATAATTAGCGTCTCACCATCTTCGTCATCATGACTAAAATACTGCGCACCAATCACTTTGCCAAACATGGAGACCTCCTGCTTAGTGCCGAGTGCAGTTCCCATTTCACTTTCATGGAGACTTTCCAAATCTACAATGTTGACATGATCAATGCTCTCAGTGAATACCAGCATATTGTCATTTCTGTTGAAATTCACTGTGCAGATGGAGTTGTCACCAGTTCCTTGCATAACAAACTTTTCCCTTTGAAGGTTTCGTATGTCGTATAGCCTGATAGTTCCATCTTGACTACCGCTGACAATCGTTGTACCGTCATGCGACCAATCGCAGGCAAAGCAAAAGTCTTTATGACCGCCAAGTATGTTAACTGGGATTTGTGGATCAACTCTATCGTCCAGTATGTATGAATTAGTATTATCCCCTACAATGTGTTTGAGATTGGGGCTGAGCTCGGGAATGGAGATAAAATTTACAGCCCAAGGGAATGATACCATTGATATTGTTTTGGTTGTTTCAAGATCAGTTAATATGAGATGACCATCATTCGTAGAGAAGAGAGAGGTTCCAGTGCTTGATATGATCTTGTTAAAGTTGATGATTCCGTTGTTTGAGCTTGTGAGCGTCTTTCTAATGGTCTGCCCTGTTTTGAGGTTGTGAAGATGATATGTACCGTTGAGTGTACCGACAATCACCAAATCATCATTACATGATAGCGAGGACACTCTATCGTAGTAATCCGTTTTCAACTCTAGTATTGTTTGGATCTCTCCAGAGAAGAGATTGAGTCTTTTGATTACTGGATATGTGACGTGCAACATGTTTCTTACCAGTTCGTTGTAGAATATTTCCTTTCTAGAGTTAATGCAAATAGAGTTATTTCTTAATTGAAAGTGACTGAGTGCCGGTTTTGGAGTCTTCCAAAACTTGTGGAACTCCCAAACATTCATGTCGTTTTCAAGATGAACATTAACGTCATCATACGCCAACTCCTTGGACCTCGGAACATTCATGAAAGACTTGTGCTTTTGGTTCCTGAGTTGCAGAAACGAATCTCTTAACTCTTGAGATTTCCAATGGAGTCCTTGAATATCCACATGCTCCTGTATAGTTTGCCAAGCAGTTACAACATCATCTGTATGATGTACTCTTGATTTCAAGCTTTCCAAACAACTCATCAACTCCTTATTTCCAAAAGATTTTGGTAGTTCGGTTTCTGAAACCAATGTATCATCATCAAATACATCTGGATCATCACTGTAACCAGAATCACCTGTTGTGGTCATCAAGTTATGGATAAAGTTCAAGAGGTCATTATCGAGACCATGTGATTCGTCGTTAACAACGACTCTATACGGGATATTACGCGTGAACCGTGAGAGCTCCGCGTTGTTCAGAGGATCATTTCCAATGGGCCATTGCATATCTGTATTCATGATATCTCCAAGTTGTTCTAAATGTTCTCTGTTCTAATAATCTGTTATGGGACTATTCTGTAGGTTTTGCGTGTGAGTCTATGCGCACAGAAAAGTGACACCTTTTGTGCGGTACGAAAAAACCCGTAGTTTCTGTCTGACCCTTCGCCACACATGCAATGGATATTAACTCTTTAAGACCCACTAATAATGGATTTTGACTTTGACGACGTATTAAATCTGGAAAATAAGTGAGTTTAGGGAGTTTGTGTAGGGATGCTTTTAAGGGGGAGGACTAACACACATAAGATTTTACGAGGAGGGCTACAAACAGGGACAAGCTGAGTCGACGAGGAAGTCATATGCTGAGGGAAAAGAGTATGGACTCCAGGTAGGCTTTCAGAAGTATGTCTTCATAGGACAAGTATACTCTATTATCGAGCTTTTAAGGAGAGAGTTTACGGATGAACCACTGTCAACCTCTGCAGTGTCATGTGTCGAGCAGCTACAGAAGCTATTGGCTCAGATCAAAATGGACAATGAGTACGGCAATGTTCTTGAGACAGAAAAGATTCTCACCAAGATCAGAAACAAACTAAGAGTTTTGACAAACGTCATTAAAAAGCAGGTGACCGTACAGGAAGTTGATGATATGAATTCCCTGATTACTGGATTGGAGAGGGAGAAGAAAACACAGCCAACAATAGGTAACCTCAACGATGATGGGATGTGGTGATGTTGATGGTCTTTCTCAATCGCATATAACTCTACAACATTTGAACCATACGACTGTATAATTAATATGATAGCCGGAATTATCTTAATGAGCTTATCTGTCTTAGTCGACACAAAATATGTTCTATATAGCCGAACCTATACAAGCTCTGTCTGGGCCATGGTTACTATGTCTGTGCGCTTACCAAATCATGTACTCAAAGATTTCTGCGTACGCTTTTTCGTTCACACTCATCTCTATGTAACCATCTTTATTCAATGAACAGTTAAGGAAGAGGTCCACTATAAAACAATATAATATGTCATTGGAGCCTGATCCTATGAATCCGCTGAGGGTCAAGAGAACACGGTCTGACGAAGAAGAAGGGAGTCAGAGCGAAGCAGATGATGATATTTCCAATGACATCAAAAGAAACAAAAGAAACCGTGGTATCAACGCACAGGAATACGACGAGGACTCTTCAGACCCAGACTCATCTGATGGTGAAGAAGATACAGCTAAGACCAATAAAAACACTAAGGAGGAAAATGAGAGTGATGATATGTTTGCCTCTGAGAGCGAAGATGACAAGAAGTGCGATAGTAAACAGAAGGGAAAGAAGAACACAAGGATTATCGACACAATGGATGTTGATGCCTTCCAAAAAGAGAATGAACTGAACCAACACTCTTCTCAGTTTGATGAAAAAGATGCTTATTTTGCTCATGAGACCAGCAAGAGCAAGAGATTAGACGATGATAACGATGACGACGATGACGACGATGACGACGGTGACGACGATGAAGATGAGGAGGATAGACAGAATGCATATTTCCTTGACCCTGAAACAGAGCATTACATTAAACCCAAGAAGGGCCCGAAAATGGATTCTTTCAGCTTGAAAAATGAAACAGAAACAGGTGTCTTTGACAAGGAAGGTAACTATTATGAAGCTGCAGAGTCTGATGATAACGAGGTGTGGCAAGATGCCAAGAAGAAGGAGATTAAAAATGCAAAAATAGCTCAACAAAAACAGAAAGAAGATCAGAAAAGAAGGGATTTACAAAGACAAGTCTTAGATATAGGAAAAATGCTGGGATTGTTAATTTCCTTGCTTGAACCGGTTGAGAGTCCTATGGAGGCATTAGCTCGTTTGAATAAGTCGAGAGTAAAGATTAAAAGGAAAGGAAGAAAGAAAATTGAACTTAGTGACCATGAAAAAAATCAAGAGAGCATAGCACATGACAGAATTAATAACATTACCGACTATTGTGAGACGTTGATCATCAATGGATTTAAAGATGTGTATGAAATTGAAAGGGAAGAGCTGATGCTAAAGTACAAGGAAGAGACAGGCGAGCCATATCCCAGGGACAAAACGGAATACAACACAGAATTTACAGAAAATTCTGATACAAAGGACTGGGAATTCAGGTGGCTGGGTGATACACAAGTCAATGGTCCCTATTCGAAAAGAGAATTAGTATATTGGAAGGATAACTATTTTGACAATCGTGCAGAAGTGAGAAAGCTTGGAGAGAAAACATTTGTTCACATCTCCAAAGCTGAGTTTTCATGAGCTCAAACGAGTCGATCTTGATAAGTATTTTAGAATATTCAGGAAACGATAAACTGATAGTTGGATGGTGTGCATCAATCGTCGACGGTTGCGAGCCCTCCCTCCGAATACCTAGTTTTCCTCCCCACTGGGAGCAGATGGGGAAAGACATACCACCAACGAAAATGAGGAAATAAACCTTTTTTCGTCTGTCAGAATTCCTTTAGCCATATGACCATGTAAATTACTTTCTATTGACACGTATTGTTTTATCAGAGTAATTGTAACTTCTGTTCAGTCACTGACAAGGTCTGTGTAAACCAGTATATGGGGTAAGAGATTCCATGACACAAAAACGCTATGATGGGTAAAAGAGTTTGAAAGATACCTATTGAGGCCACTTCAAACCTATAATTACATGTGGATAGATCAATTGTAAGCTTAGCTTAAAATATTGGTTTTTATCGATACAGCTGATAATTGCCACACCACATAACATTAGCTAATAAAGAACATGATTGTCGGTTTTCTTCCCTTGGAATCTAACTTCAAACCTGTGGACCCAACAGATAAGAGGTTATGGAATATTAGGCTATGCAAGAAGATAGCCGAGGAAGAATACCATCTTGGATTTTTCAAGTTCTCGTGCTCATCATGTATTAAAGGGCACAGAACAGCATTGTGTCTTCACATTGATAGACCTTTAGTGATGGTAAAGGACAGAGGCCAACACAGCAGGGACAAAGCCAATTTGTTCATAACTCCCATTATTGATCCAAAAGCACATTTGAAGTTTTACACCTCCGAGATTCCTAGATGTCCTAGAAATGGAGGTAAGTACGCGTCAGTTAGCTGTGCTCGTAGTAACTGTTGTTCCTCTGAGATGAAGAAAATTGTTTTGTTAGAAATGGACATCATCCCATTGAGAATTGTGCACAGTGGTCTTCAGAAACTCCTTCCAGAAGATTTTGGTTTAGATATTGCTCCACTCATTGGTGCTTCTCAACACCGTGAGTGTTACAGAAGAATGTGCCTTAAGCTGAGTGGATCGCCTTGTACTCAATACGAGTTGAGGCAGTATTTTCAGAGAGATACAGAAGTGGCAGGTAGTTCATTGTTTAAGGATATCATCAAAAGAGACTATCATTTCGATGCTGATAAAGAGATTGAGAAGATTCCAGCATCAGAAGTAAAGTTTCTTGATTTTCCATTACAAGCCAAATTGAAACAACAGTGCCAAGTTGTCAACCACTCAGTGGTCCTTGAAATGAAGAAACTTTTATACAGGCAGCAATCACCGATCCAAGGAACAGAGAGCAACTCTATTTCTATACGCTCCGGGACTCAGGAAAAGAATCCACTAAAAAGGAAGACTAGGATGCGGACAGGAGTTGGTCATCGGTCAGTCAATCAGCAGAAGAAACTGACTGATAAGTCAGCTGATTCATCTTTTGTGCAAACTTTCCAAGGGAAAGGACTACAAATATTTAACTCGGATGATGATAATGATTCTATTGAATCTGAAAGAGATTTTCAGGCTTTGTTTTCTGGAGCTGACAATGACATTTGTTGCGAGCCTGCTGATATCTTATCTACTAAGAATGGACAAGAATCATGGACCATGAAAAACTCTACTATATCTGAGGACAATATCAGAAATAGGCACCAATTGATTTTCCTTCCAATTGAGCCTCAAGATGAATCCACAGTTGATGAAACAACATATTCTGATAACACGGGGTTTGATCTAATTGAGGAGGAACTAGATCAATGGTTGGATATGCTAGATGTGTAAATCACAGTTGAAAAGCTCAGTTTTTTAAAATAAATGATCGCTGTCATATACAGCGAAACACGTATAAACTTTCAATATTGCACATAAATTAACACAGTATTACATTTATTTTTTATAGTTTTGATCTAAGTATGTCAAAAAAGTTCATTGCACTTTAACCATCACCACAGTGATGTCATCCTCCTTACCACCCGAATAAAATTGGCCCGTGATCTTTGACAGTTCTTGACTAAAGACAGATGGGAAGTTCTCATCTTTGCTGAGTTCAGCGACATTTTCAACAAACACTTTACTTATCTTGTCCAAGTTCTCGGCTTCATTTTCTTTCAGAAAGATCTCAACGTCCTTGATATCAATGTTATCAATAACACCGTCCGTAGCAAACATCACAATGTCATTCTGCTGCACTTTGAACTCATATAAGTCTGCATCCTGAGGGCGGTCCATAATGAACTTGGAACCTGGGTTCTTCTTCAAGATCTCTTGAGGAATGATGGCTAACTGGTAAGGCGTATTGAATCCATGTGTCTGAACCTTTGTCTCAGCAATTAACATACTGTCTCTGAACACTCCACACCAAGAGTCACCCAAGTTGGCTACCTTCAACGTTCCATTAGAGAAAACACCAAGACAAGCAGTAGTACCTCCAACCTTGACAATCCCATCCTTGCTAACCTTCTTAAACGCATAATCTAGCAAGTGTTGAGGATCTTTGCTCAATGTCTCATTGGTGCCATTGGAAAACTCCTGGCTCATGGCCAAACAAAGCTCACGCGAGATGGCACTGGAGTCATAGCCCATCTCGGCCCAGCCACCAACACCATCAGCAACACCGCAGGCAATATCATAGCTTCCTTTTCTATGGGCGTTGAAGTAGTTATCCTCACCGGATGGCGAGTCCAATGGCTTCAATTTCAGATGCTTCCGCATCAGACGGTTATCATCACGGGACTTTGGCTGAAATGCTACTGATGTGTGGTAGTATGAAGGGATATCAGTGTGAACCGACTGTGACGATGAGGTGAAAGGGCGCCTGAGAGTCTGCGGAAGGCGCTGTGGAAGCGAAGCTTGGAATATGTAAGCAATCAGGACTGTGAGGACAATAATGAGACTGTACGTACTTCTTTTGAGAGTCTGGGCAAACATGATTCTGTGAAGCAATACCAATTGGTCTGAAATGGTGCTCAATATAGGAGTGTGAGTGAGTACTAAATAGAAAGCCAAATGATCCCCCGCACAAAATTAAAAAATCATTATATTCATAATAGGTAATACACCATATTTAGTAATATTCGCGTAAAATCAGTTACCCGCCCACTGTGATTGGGCGAGACGAAAACCGAAAAGTTTGTTGACGAGGCAAATATGGAGTGAGAGAGGGATTAACTGAAACTGCTATTTAGTTCGAATCCACGCATATCCAACTCCACAATGTCTACTGTCAACGTATGTGCTCATCAATGGCCTTTCAATGGGTTCTTTCACCGCCTGAATTGGCGTGAAACTGGCGCTTTTAGTGCGATCTGTGCCTTGGAGCGAGCACCCCCTCGAGAACTTCCATCTCTCCTTGCAATATGATCTGGTATACTAACATGTTTTACTTCCAGGTCTTCAGATACACCGCATTGGCCTCTGGTATTATCTACGGTGCCTACCACACATCCCAGCTCAAGTCAGCTGCCTTGAAGAAAGATGAGCAGAAGGCTTTCCAGAAGAAGGAGGCTCTCATTGCTGAGGCTAAGGCCAAGTTCGCCGAGTTGAACAAGAAGCCAGAGCCGGTTGCCCCAATTGCTTCTTCAAGTGAGATTAAGGAGATCAACTTTGATGACAAGGACTTGGATTTCGCCAAGGTCATCTTGGCTGCAGTTGAGGGTCTTAAGAACTGAACTGGGATTTAATCAATGCCGTTTCATTCCAGAGATCTTATACAGCTTCATAACATATACATTCAAACACTTACGACGCACATACGGAACAATTCACCTTCAAAAGAACCCTACAATTTCCCTGATCACTTCCAACTGGCATATATAGAGAGATTGATATTTGTTTCTCGCATTTCACCACCACCTGTTTTCACACATTCTATGTAACATAAAGTTCTTCTCTTTTTAAACGTGAATTCTCTTCTTTTGTAGTCATATTTACAGGACATTAATGATGCTATATAGTTTGATGTGATTCTACATCTTCTCATCCCCACGGACTCTGTGGAATACAATGCCCTTCTCCATACCATAAGCCTCTCTAACCTTTGGTGTGTTCAAGTCCCATACAGATCTCCAGCAGTGTGCACCAATAGCTGTCAACTTCTTCTCCTCAACAAATCTTCTGATGTCAAACGCTCTCTCTGTCAACTTATCCAAGATCTCAGACTCTTGTCTGAACACCCATACAGCAAATCTTTGTTTTGGCAAGTTCTTCTCGGTGACAGGAGGAGAGTATTCAATAATCTCATTGATAGACTCGTCTGACAACAAACGGCTTGGTGTGATGAAGTTGTCGTTGTAATCGATCTTCACATTTGTGAGACCCCACTGAATGTGGGTCTTATATGTGTTGTTCTCAACATCTGGAACATCTGGGTTTACAATTAAGACAGTGTATAACTGCTTGGTAGTGTCCACTGTTTCGTACTCCTGGATTTTGATGGAAGGTGGGTACATTGTTACATTAGAGGACAACAAGGAGCCAGGTTCAACCCAACGATTGACTGATGTGTGGTTGAGGAACTTCAAAGAGATCTCAGCCTTTGGATCTAATGTTGGAAGTGTGTCTGGGATGATGGCAAGCTGTTCCAGTCTCTGCATCAAGAGCATATTGGAGTACGATTCCCAGTGTTGCTTCTTGAGCTCTCTATAAACTGGCTGAGTATAGTCAATAATAGATGGGACATTATTGTATTTCTCGTTGTACTCAAAGTTATATCTAACTTCTGGATTGTTAATCTCTGCTTCAACGAGAAGTTGTGTCTTCTCCTCTTCCGTTTGGACCTCTGAGAGCTGTGCGTACTTCTTCTCTGAGTTGGCTTTCAAGTAGGCGTAAGATTCGTCAAAAGCCTCATTTAAACCCAAAGGAGAAGTATATCTAATCTTGGACCGTCTTGATTTCAGAGATGGGGGGCCGTATTTTGGATCAACACCATTCAGCACAGCTTCTTTCAAGTTCTTCGAGCTCAACTCAAGACTTGTGGATCTGCCGTCAGTTGACGGAGCAGACCACTGCTTTGTTGGCTTGGAAGATTCAACAACAGTAGCCAAGAATCTCTTGGAAACAGCAGAACGAAGCATTTCCTTCTCTTTTGTGTTTAAATACGCAGAGTACAATTCCTGTTGAACCATTCGATGTTGTTGATTGAATCCGACGAATTTTTCACCTATAGCAAATTTTGTTCTGGCCACGACTCAAAACAACTTTGCCAGTAGTAATGATATATAAGGCCGTTCTACAAGGTAGCATTAATTCTTTATAAATAATTTATCATTTAGTATAAGGTAGTTGGTATTAAAAGCATCAGCGTAACATTCTGTATAGACTGAGACTGGTGCTCATGAAACCCAGAAGTTTCTCCAGTTTTGAGTTTATCTTCAAATGCAACAGTTCCACGCTAACGAAAGCGAGGTCTACCATTGTTCCAGCCAATTCTAGCACCTCAAGATTCATCTCAAATGAAAGATCTGCAATCTTTTTCTCGTATTTTTCAATAATTATCATCTTCAGTTGGTTCTGCTCACCGCTCAATCTCATCTTTCTGACTTCCGCTATCACTTGGGCTTTGAGTCTCATTAGTCTCATGACATTAAGCACCAGCTTCCTGATCATGAGCAGAAGTGTCACAAACCACACCTTGCTTGCATGTTCGCAAATCTTTTTCAAACATGGAAACTCTTTTGCCAGCCCGAATTTCGTCATAAGGAATAGGTTGTCCATGGTGCTGGTCAAAGTTTCAAGCCCATCAATGATATAGTCACGACTCTGATTTTTTTGAGCATTTGACCGGCGGAGTATGAGACCTAAATACAGCACAGAACGTATGAGCTGCTGGTTGGAACGCTGTGGCATCGTGGATGACGATAGTAATGGCTCAAACCCTGATTGTTTTGTGGGCAGTTCATAAGTCACGGGTTGAGGATGGTCACTCAGTGCTAACTCTGTCAGCATTGCATCAATCTGTTTCGTTGTCATTCTGCATAGAGCTTTCAAAATTATGGTATATAGTTCCAGGTGGTTATATCAATATGAAATAGATCTAGCTGCTGTTGTAGGTTTGACACTAATACGAGAAAGTGTGGAGAGCGATTTTAAATGGCCTTTATTTAGTGGTTTCGCGCTTCTTACCAGATCAAGGAACTGGGATATCTGCAAATACTGTGCTTAATAAAGTTGTCATTATTCTAAAACGTAAATGTGCTCATTAGTCATATCTAAAATCCCTCATCACCCAAGTTCACCTGTAACTGTTCTATTCCTTTTTCCAACTCTTGCAAATTTTCATTCAATGCCGTAATCTCGTCAAACCGTCTCTGCTTCTTGGAAGTCTCAATCATTTCTTGAACAAGGTACTTTTGTTCCTGTAACACCATCAAGCTATCTCTATCAATCTTGATTTGCTGCACTTGTTCCCTGGTAAATTTCGGTTTCGGGATTGCTTTTTTAGAATCCTGCTCAATCTTCGCAAGAAGCTGAGGGAGCTGTTTCAATGGCAACATGTTGTGTTGGATGAACGTTGCAGATTCAGCCTTGATGGCCAATTGTAACAATTGTTCGTCTCTTGGTTCACACTCTAATCCTAGAATCTCTTTAGTCAGTTTATCAAAGAGAGAGAAAGACTCAACAAGTCTTTTTCTCAGTTTTGAGACATCCTGAGTAATGGTCTTGGTCTTGTTATGGTCAGATTGTAGTCTCTGAAGCATGTTTTGAAACCTTGGCATCAAGACCAAGATCGCTTTTTTAACATTCTGCTGTGTCTCAAATTTCTCCAACAATGGTGATAGCGGTCTCTTTGTATCATTGTGGAAATTGCGTTTTAGGAATAATATGCTTTTGCAGTGACGACACATTCTAATAGTGGATGTGTCATTCACCCTAGGCACATCTAATAGAGTAGTGAGATGATTTATTGGAACCTCCATTGAGCAACCAGATTCAACATCACCACATACAACTTTACCGCAAAGGCGACAGTGGTGTTTCCGTAGAGTAAAGTTGTAATTCCTCAAGCACAGGAAACAATTGAGTACATGCGTGCCGTCCTCCCAGTTCACAAGCTGCTGTTCAGCCTGTCTCTTTCTGGAGTTGATTTTAAAATTCAAAAAGTTGTTGTTGTATTCTGTTGAATTAAACTCCTTATCAATACTATTAAGCATTGATGTGAGGTTTACCACCCTTTTTTCCAGTTTATTTTGATAAAGCTGGCGTTCATCAACCTTCTTCTGTCTGCATCTCTGGAACGTGGATGTCAGTTCAATGTAAGAACCCTGATCATTGTATCCAGGCTTCTGAACGTAACATGTCTCACAACAGCGACACCATATTCCCTTCTTGTAATCATAATGTGCATCTGCGTCCAGCTTGACTCGAAAGTTGGTGTGTTGATGACAAAACAGATGACCACACTTACGGCAATTGATGATACCATTTTTGATGTTCAACTGCTTTTTGCATCCGCGGAAAAAACAGGAATCATGAGCGGTCGGTCTCTGCCAATGTCTTCTTGTGACTTGAATTTCTGGAAGTGACTGGATAGAGTTGTTGGAGCTTGTACGGGACTCCGGTGTAAGAGAGTCTCCGTTGGTGCTCGCGTTACTACCAGTATCAAATATGTCTAGCTTTGCAAATTTCCTCGGGAGCTGGGCCTGAAGCTTGGTCTTCACTTCATTAGTCTTTCTCAACCATGATCTAAGCTCCTCATTCTGTGGTGAGCTGAGTGAATTTATTAGCGATGCAGCGCCGTTAAGCTGGATGGTCGGAGTCTTTGGCGTTGGAGATACAGCTGGCTCCGCACCAAAGCCGTGTTCATCGTCTAGGTGTCTGTTCAATTGCAATAAAGACACCATTTTATCGCCACAGATAGGACACATAAAGTCAGACTCGTTTAAAATGTCCTTGTAAGGTTCTGGCGTGGAGGAGGAGCTGGAAATCTCCACAGACTCGATCACGTCTGGGTCCAGTGTGGGGGGTCTTGAGGAGACGATAGGGTCGCCGTTTGGTGGCAAACTCAGTGGCGAAGCTGACTTGGTGGGTGTCACCAACAGCGCCTTCGCCGGCCTGCCAATCACTCTTTTTGCCCTGGGCGGCATTCTCCAGTTTGGTGTTTGCTGGTCTTGGAGAAGTGTCCTTTCTCTTTATCAAAGTGCGCTTTATCTGTTGATGGAATGCGCCGGCTAGAGCTTTTTTTTTCTCGTTTTTAATTGTAGCGAAAGGGAAACAGCTGAAGGAAAAGGCTCATCACTTGAATTCAAGGCTACTATCAACCACTACGGTTATACCAGCACACATTTGGACTCCGCAAACATTAAAGGCATGGAGGACGTGAGTCTGGACCCGAGGTTTTTTTGAAGAGGAGCCTGCCTGCGCTTCTGGGTTACAGTTTAGGAATTGAGTACTAACACCAGCAAGGCCCGACTACAGGAGCTTCTACAACTGAATGTTGCAGCGTGGGAGGGAAATATATTTGAGCCAAAGTCACAGGATTCGTCATTGAAGAAGAACAGTGCCTTTGTGAAGAGGCTGGCAAAGGGAATCAACAGAGACCAGCAAGATTCCATCGTTAAAGAGATCTCAACACTGTCCCTCAAAAAGTACAATGCTGAGATCATATTGGCAATTGAGGAAGCACTACCAAAGACTAAAACCCAGGATATTCCAGCTGCTACTGAGATAATTTCACTACTGCATCAGCGTTTCTGCCATGATATCACGCCTCTACTTCTCTCATGGTTCTATGACCAGCTTGAAAGCCCAGTGCCAGGAACCATGAGCAGCGACACAGAAAAAAATCATATATCAAAGGCCAAGGTTCTTCTGCGACTACTTACCAATCTAGTCCAAGTTGGCGTATTTCGTACAATTGATGACACCCGGAATCAGCCAAATTGGGTTTTGAATCGCAAGAAGAACTCAAAGTCACTTGTGGTGATTGCATTGAAAGAAGTGCTCTCATACAGATTGGATACCGGCATCACACTTTCTACTGCAGTTGCTTTCACCAAAAGATTTTGCACTCTTATCCAGGAGGATGAAGAATTACAGCATGTTCTTAAGATCTATACAGAAGCAGTGGTATTACATACAAAGGAGCTACACCACCAACTAAAGGGTCTTGCAGTTTCAAATCACAAAGCCCAGATTAGAACTGGTCGTATCCAGGAAGATAGAGACAGTGAGTTCAGTGAAAGCAATAAGAGGTTTGAAAATTTCAAGGTTGCATCGGAGGCCTTGTGTTCTTTATTTAACATAACGGTTCCTAATTTTGAACCTATTCTTACACCTTCTGAGATGGTTGATTCCATTATTTCCAACAAGGACTCGGCTTTCCAAAATGACGAAGAAGAGAAATTCTATCAGGTATTCCCACATATTCCACAGAATCTTATTGATGTTGCCGAGGCAAATGCAGCAGATAATACTAAGGCAGATGATATGACCGTATTGCTGGCAAAGTTGGAGACTGCCAGTTCGATGAAAGATGTTGATGAGTGTGTTACGATCTTCTGGGAGTTAAAACTTTGCAACAAGGCCTCCACGAATAGATTATTAAAGCAGTTTATTACCAGTAATGATACTGACAGAGCTAAGATTTATGCCAGGTTCCTTAAGACAAATTCTCCACATTTGGATTATATCAAGGATGAGTTGATGACGCACTTGGATCAAGGTTTTAGATCACAAATCTATATGAACCATATAAACTTCAAAAACATACTCTTCTTCTGTGAAATGATCAAGTTTGAACTTGTTCCTCCGTTTGTTACATTTAACAAGATTCGCAGTCTGATCAAAAACTTGAACGTGCCAAACAACATTGAAATTCTCTCTATATTTTTCGAGATATGCGGTAAGTATCTGTTGAATAAGTACAATGATTTGATGGAAGAAATGCTAGTGCTTTTGGAAAAGTCACGCAAGACAGAAAAGCTCACAATCAATAACAAGTTAGCGATTGCCAACTTGTTCCTCTTATTGAAACCACCTTCGATCAAATCGTTACAGAAACAGTCTAAAGCATACACGCCACAACAACTCTTCTTTAAGCAAATCATTCGCAATGAACTGAATACAACAAATTACAAGGCTGTCTGCCGTATCATGAAGACAGCAGATCTCCAAGACCCAATTATTTTCTCTACAATCCTTAAACTCTTCACGAAGCCAGATAAAATCAGATATGAAAACATCACTGCTCTGGCCCATGTACTACACTCTATGGCCAAAAAGTTTAAGATTATGACAGTTGATGCTATCCTGGAAAACATTATTCGCTTGATGGAGATCAATGATTACCGAGACAAGAGAATGAGAATGGCGCAGTGTTTCTACGTTTCACAAATCTATGATAAAGGCATTATCGGGTTCAAGGTTATCCATGATTTGATCTTTAAGATTCTCACATATGGGCATCCGAACAACTCGCCAAATCCGGTCATGGTTTCTGGTATTGATGAGCCTGATGACTATTTCCGTGTTCAAATGGTTTGCCTTCTTTTACACATGTGTAATTTTAAATCTCCAAAGATATTGCAGCGCTTGGAAGTTTTGTTGCCCTTCTTTGACTACTATATTTGGATTAAAGATCAACCAACCCCCAAGGAAATTGATTTCATTGTCAGTAGATGCTTTGCAAAGTACAAGTATGAGAGAGCACCTGGTGCTAAAGAAGCTATTGTGACTCTAAGCGAAATTGTCAAGGAACAGGGCGTTGGGATGATGACTGGATCCAGTGAGGATGATGAAGACTTTGATGATATCGATGATGTCGATGATGATGAGGATGAGGACGAAGAGGACGAAGATGAGGATGAGGATGATAATGAGGATGAGGATGAGGATGAGGACGATTATGATGAAGATTATGATGAGAATGGCAACGATGACAATGAAGATGGTGAAGAGTTCATAGATTCTGATCGTGCAGATGCTTCATTGACATCAACTGCTGATGGAAGCACGCCGAAGTCTGAGATTTATTATGAGGAATATGAGCGTAAGTTACAAGAGCAAGAGGAGAAGAGACTGGAAGAGCAATTGGAAAGGGAATTTAAGAGACTGGTGCTTGAGAGTATGCAATCGCAAAAGAACAACAAAGCCAATCTGGAGCTACCTCAGAGTACAAGCCTAGGAATGCCTGATGACTCTGAGACCGGGGCTGAGATAGCAAAAGGAATTTCCACAGCTGGTGGTAAGGTTAAGTTTAGGTTGGTGACCAGAAAGGGCAAATCGATTTCCACAAAAGGCTTAGAAATTCCAAGCGATGCCAACTTTGCAAAGAATGTTGTTGCTGCAGAGAAGAGATCAAGACTGGAAAAAGAGCAATTGAACAGATTTATTCTGAATACTAGATACGAGGACAATTGAATATTGCCTGTTCAAGAGATGGAGTTCAATAACGGTGCTAGTTTCATAACCAGCAATAGAACAGTACTAAAATTGTTCCAAGAAGTCACCAAAATACATAAAATAAGCATTATCTAGCATACCTTTTATCTGTTATCACACAATTTCTTTTTGACCAGAGCTTTTTCCTGACACCCCTTCAATATGGTGGAAAACTTCAGTAGTGGGCTAATCAGATCTTCTGAATACTCCCAGATGACCAACAGGGCTTCAAACCCTTTTCGCGATTATCAAAGATACAATAACAAACATCAAACAAATGAACAACATGAACAAACTAAAAATATGGTTCAGATCTGAGTATGCTCCATAATGAGCTCTATCATTGCTAGAGATGAACAGACTGACTTACTATCGGCATTTATCTCAGATGACGTCAATATGGCTCCACGGTCTCTTCTTGTCCATGGCCCAACATCCACAGGCAAGACCATGACACTAAGATCTGTTATTGAGTCTAAGGATGTACGAAGCACATGGATATCGTGTGATGAATGTGTAAGCACCAAGATCTTGTGGAAGAAAGTGATTCAAGGCCTGAAGGTGGATTCGGGAAAGATTTTGAAAAATGATGTGATGTATGATGCCCTTGCAACAGGGTCGTTCCAGGCATTTATCAAGCAGTTACAGGAGTTTTTCAGAGATGAAAAATATGATGATCTACACTACTTGGTACTTGACAGATGTGACCAGATAATGGAAGATGGAGAGGAACTGTTTAGAAACTTTGTGAAGATTCAAGAAGTTGCACAAATTGATAATTTATGTGTGGTGTTTGTGTGCACGACGATACCAAGAGCATTGATCACAAGCTCTATTCTCACAGTTTGCTTTGACAATTACACAAGTGAAGAGGCCATTTTCATATTGAGTGATAAGGTACTGTGTCATTTCCCAGAAAAATTATTTGTGGGTGTTAAGATGGAGGAACAGTTTTGGGAGAGCTATGTCAAGCTAGTGGTAGAGTCGTTCTACACCTACTCCACCAGTATTGTTGTTCTAAAGAGCATATTAATCAAGCTCTGGGATAAGTTTATTGAACCCGTCACGAATGGGGAGTATAAGCCTCATGAATTCCATCTCATTTACAGGAAAAACTTCAAACTTGTTGGATCTGAATATGCGATTAACACATCAATCGTGGACGATCTCGAAGTGCAAGAAGACATTCTCACATCCAACCTGCCCATCATGTCCAAATTTCTTCTCATTGCAGGTTACATTGCCTCTTTTAATGACACCAGACACGATTGGACTTTCTTTGCCAAGCTGAAAGATTACCATAAAAAGAAGACTGGAATGAGATATAAAACTGTCAAGCTTGACTCTCGTCTTCTTGAGCCATCTCCATTTGACTTGGAACGTCTGTTTGCCATCACACATGCTTTATACCAAATTGATTACGGACTGCCAATGCAATCAACTTTGGACTTAATGACACAAGTGGCAAACCTGGGAAGTATGAAACTTTTGTTGAAGTCAAGTAACGTCGATTATATAGGCGGAAAGACTAAATGGAAGATCAACTGCTCCTATGATTTCGTAAAGGGAATTGCCAATGATCTCAGTTTTCCTATTGACAACTATTTGGCAGAATAGACACACTCAACAAAAAAGGATATTTAATGATTATGAATTGTAACTGAATATACACTGTAATATAAAACTCAAATTACAATAAAAGCCAAGAGTATTTATACTACTTTCTTTTTTCGCTGTTTTCTTTTTGCTCAAGCAGTCAAACCCAACTCTTTAGAAAAGGCAACGTTATTTGGCACTCTTCCGAGCAACTCCTTTAAGTTATCCATCTCATCTCTAGAGCCACCTCTAGCGAGGACAGTGTCTCTGTACTTCACACCGTTAGCCGTGTTCATTGGGTCGCTCTTGAATTGTGAGTAGTAAATGTCAGCAGCAAAAACTTGAGACCACATATATCCATAGTATCCAGCTTGGTAACCACCCATAATATGACCAAACGACTGGTAACCCTTGGTGACAGAGTCACCATTTGCTACCAGCGCAATGTCCTGTCTCGACTCATTCCAGAATTTAGCCAAGTCGATATCCTCATCAGAAGAGTGAATAGTAATGTCAAAGAGTCCAAAGTGCAACTGTCTCAAGTTGAACAAACCTCCATTGACGTGTTTTGTTTTGATTAAGGAGTCAACCAAAGTGTCTTCAATTTGCTTCCCAGTCTTGTAATGCTGGGACAATAACTTCAACTCCTTTGGAGACCAGGTCCAGTACTCCAACATCTGGGAAGGGGCCTCAACAAAGTCCCAAGAGACTGCTGTACCGTGAAACTTGGCATAAGTTGTCTTACCCATCAAATCGTGAATACCGTGGCCCAACTCATGGAAGAATGTGGTGACTTCATCGTGCTTTAACAAAGATGGTTTCTCCTTGGTTGGTTTCGAGAAGTTACAAACAAGTGCTGTGACTGGATAAGATCTAGATCCATCATCCTTGGTGTAACCTGGCCAGATGCCAAAATTAGCAGCGTGCCCGTACTTTCCATCACGAGGATGCAAATCAAAGTACAACCAACCAACAAACTTTGGTTTCTCAGCGTCATCCAAATTCCAGACTGCAAACTGCTTAACATCCTGGTGCCAAACAGATTTGTTCTTGGTGGACTCGACAAACTTGAGGTTGAACAGTTTCTCAAAGAAGGACAACATCTTCTCGATGGTTGGGTTCATTGGAAAATACTCAGCAATCTTCTGTTGATCGATCTGGTAGTCCTTCTCAATCATCATGTTGTCGTAATAACGATGGTCCCAAACGTAGTATTCGTCGTCAAAAGGCAGCCCTTTCTCCTCACAGTCTTTCTTCTTCAACTGCAACAAAGTTTCACGGTCTTTCAAGCCCAGTGGCTTCAACTTGGTTTGCAAGTCCTCCAAAAAGGCCTTGACATTTTTAGTGTTCTTTGCCATTCTCTCTTCCAAGATATAGTCTGAGAAAGTAGAGTATCCCAAGAGCTTGGCCATAGATCTTCTCAACTTGACGGCCTCGATAAGCAAGGCTTCATTGCTAGAGTTCTTGTTCTGGTCACCAACAAAGGCTCTCTTTCTAGTCTCCGGGTTCTTGGCATATTTCAAGACTGGAAAAAGATCAGGGTATTTGAAGGTCATCTTCAGCTTACCATCCACCTCTTCAAATTGGTCGCACACGTCTGTTGGGACGCCTTCCAACTCCTCCTTGGTGAACAGGATGTGTTCGGTGTTCTCGCCCAAATTCTTTGCGTACTCCAAAGACAAATCGCTCAATTTCTTCTGAAGATCTTTAACCTGGTTTCTCTGGTCTAATGGCAAAGCGAGTCCGTTACGGCGGTACTCGTCATTCGTCTTCTTCAAGTATCTCTTGCTTTCGGCATCCAGCGTGGTGGAGTTCTCAGTCTCTTCAAACACCTTCTGGAACACCTTGTAGACATCCTCTCTCAAGGAAGATTCAATGGCAAAGTCACGGATGAGCTTCTCGGCATCCGTGGAGGCGTCTCTCAACTCCTTATTGTCCGATACGTGCTGGAAGAAGGTCAATTGGTTCACGATGCCGTCGGTGGTGTTGGAGAACTGGGCATATGGCTTCAACACCGACTCAACAGAGGCCGTGGCCACGGCGGCCACGGCATCGTCGGTCGCCTTTGCATCGGCAACGTACTTCTTCGCCTTGGAAATCAAAATCTCTGGGGAAATCTCCCAGGAAGGTGGCTGTTGTGGTGGGATCAATTCGCTCATGCTGATCTTTCTAGTGAAAACAGTCAAGCGTCGAGTGAGCGGGAGGGAAGATGGCAGGAGCGTCTGTGCTAGGCGCTGGAGCATTCAATTGTACACGTGAGAGCTGGGAACTGCAGGGGAAAAGAAACAGAAAAGTGCTTTCGACTGAATACCCCGTTCAATGGATGTGTTTACCAATGTACTCGTTGCCACCGGCCAGGTTTTGTTCTCGTGATAGGAGGAAATCTATGCAAATTTATAAGTCCGCCACCCCGAAACTCAAACGCCGCTCTTTAAAAACAAAGCCACTCCGCTGGCATCGGACTTTCCACTTTGTTTTCGCATAAAAAACACAGAACTGGTAACCCCAGGGCCGCATAACCGTCCAGCATAAAAGTCACAGCAGCGGTGTGCGCACTATGCGTAGGAAAAAAAGTCGCGGTTGGTGATTTGTCGGACGGTGTTTGGTTCAAAAGCGTGCGTGTTTTTGGCTGCGCAGTGTCTTGTGTGTCTGTTGTAACTTTCCATCCCAATTCCCTCATACATTCTAACCAAGTAAGTTATCACACTGCGATGTCTGTGTCGAGCGTGGATCCAAGCCTTGGGCCAATTGAAGCAGGAAGCGGTCTCCTAAGAGGTGCTCAAAGTGGTGTATTGTGTTTGGATCAGATTGATATGACCGCTTGAACCCGTCCCTACTCAGACACTAATACCCTTCTACAGAAGATGTCCACCACAGTTGCTATCCCATCTCAGACCATCCTTAACGACCGCTGGGACGTTGTCATCTCCAACACCATCGTCAAGACCGGTCTTGGTTTCGGCTGCGGTGTAATTGCCAGTGTCTTGTTGTTCAAGAGACGTGCTTTCCCAGTCTGGATTGGTGTTGGCTTCGGTTTGGGTAGAGGCTACGCTGAGGGCGATGCCATCTTCCGTTCCTCTGCTGGTGTCAGATCAGTCAAGGCCTAAGTTTGTTCCTCCCACTTTATTTTTTCAGTTGATGACTTAAACGACACGCACAAACCCACACAAACCCACACAAACATACGTACAATTCAAGAAAGGAACAACACAGGTGAGGTGGATGAAAGGAAGATAGCAAGAGACCACCATACGAAGTTTGCCTTGATATTCATAGATTATATCTTCTTTTTATATTGCGACCCCCCCTCCTCATTTCAAATTATATAGTGCACTCACTATCAGGTGCCCCCAAAAGAAATGTATAGTTAAGATTATGAGCAGTGTAAGGTATATGCGTGGGCTACGTGTCCCTGATATTGGTAGTTGTATCAGTATATATATATGAGCCATAAGATTAGATTTCATAGTGAGGAAAACAAAAATGCATTTTTGTGTGACTGTGAGATAAATTATATATGCAAAGATGGTATCATAACTTTGATGATAATGAATGGAAAAGCAATGGGGGACACCAAACAGATTTAAACGAATGAAAAAGAGAAAAAGAGAAAAAGAGAAGTCATATGCCACGTTTCAAAGAGAGAAAAAAAGAGGGAATAAAAGAATTAGTTTATTCCATGCTGCTATATCTTCCACTCAGCATTGGAATCTGTGCACTCATCCACCTGGTCCAAGATACTGAACGCCATCGCGTCAGCAAAATCGTTTGGAGTTGTTGTAGTGCCAACCTTCTGGACCCCTCCAATTTTTTCCAATGGGCCACAGCAGACTGAGCTGTTTCTCAGCTTTGTTGAGATTGGGGATGCTGGCGGTGAGAGCCTTCCAAATGGAGACGAGAGCTCTGTTGTGATCTGTGGTGACGTTGAGTTGAGGATAGGCGGTGGTGGGAGGAGCTGCTCCAGCAGCTGGTCATCCTCCTTCTCGCGAAGACTTGCCTTGCGAGAAGATTGTAACGATAATGTTGAATGCTGTCTCTGTGGAGCGTTATCAGTGGAGATTGAGGGCACAAGTGCTGGTTGCAGCTCGGAATGGACGGTTGACTGAGACGTGGATCTGGTATGCGATGGTCGGTCGGTCGGTGTTGGTATGGATTCCGGAATGGACTCCATCAGGATGACGCTTGACGATCTGGACTCCTGGAACGAATTTTGCCTCTGCTGATGTAATGATGATATAGGTGATACAGGTAATGGTGTGGACGGCGTGCTGCTGTTTCCTGTAGTTGTAAGAGCAGGCGCTGGAGCCGGAGCAGTCGTCGTGCTTGAAGGGGCGGTGGCAGCACTCGTAGAGGGCGACATCGTTACCGTGCCAGGAGCGGTATCGTCATACTTCATTGCCTTGAGGATGTGTTCATCGTCTGGTGATGACAGGCTCTCTCTGAACTTTGAGGAGATCCTGGACTTCACTTTCGAAATCGATCGTGTGAGCGATGTTGCGTTGGACTCCATGGATGGTGCAAAGGGTTGAAAAAAACGGACTGGGGAGACAAGGAGAACCAAGCGTGCAGTGTGTGTCTGTCTGTCTGTCGATGCTGCAAAGGGTGAAGGGTGAAGGGTGAAGGGTGAAGGGAGGGGTGTACAGTATGATTGAACCAGTAGACGGTGCCGGTATAATGCAGAATTAGTAAATGTTATAGGCAATTATTTTACTCGTGTGTGTGCGAACAATAGACTGGTTTGTGTGTGTGAAAAAAAATAAAAAAAAAAATTTGACGGACCAAAAAAGAAAAAAGAAAATGCTTATATAATATGGTGTTCGGGTGCTTATGTCACTCGCTTACGTCACCAGGCTTACGTCATGGATGGCAATTGCGTTATGAGCATTGTTGGTTGGGCTTTCCGACAGGTTTTGTTTACTTTTTTTTTTTCTTTTTTAATTTATTTTTTTAACCCAGATTTCAGCATATGGCAGTTGTTCTCTCGGGCCGAAGCTCTAGTTTTTTTTTTCTCTGGCTGTTCAGGGGAGAAGTTCCCCAAATGTATGGCGGGCCAAGATGAAGGGGAGTAGAGTGTTTGGGCACTCCCACACGCCAAATAGCATAACTACTCGATACCCAGGCCAGTGTCACGTTACTCTCCCCACCTAAATTCCCTCGCACCGCTTAAGCACTCTCTTTCCGACGCCAAAACCCCTTTTATTTTTTTTTCATTTTTCTCAGCGCCCTTAAAAAAAAAACGCCCAATAAACCACGGCGTTGTCACGTCTGTTGGCTGTTGAGACAGAGAGCCTTTTTTTTTCTTTTTTTTTCTGTGCTTTTTTCATTTCCCCTCGCCCAATCGATGTCTCTATATATTTATATACATAGAAAGGACCCTTTGTGTTTTTTTTCCGTTCCCGTCCTGGACTCTGTTAGCTGCTTGTGTTTGAGTCTGAGCTGTGTGTTGTGTGTCTTTTTCCTAAAGTCATTGTTTTTGTGAGTTGTTTAAGCCTACCAACCATGGAGTTCCTGGCTGAGATTAAGGCCCAGACGCCGCACTACTTGGAGTTGATCAACACCAACACCCCGGACTTTGTTGACGTGTCTGTGCCTTCTGTCCACAGACCGTTCGGCCTGTACTTGTGGCCAGTCTTTAACCGTCTCGTGACTGTGCTCACTGGCGGCCACTTCGTGCCAGACGAGTTCACTTGGGTCGAGAATGAAACGTTCATGTCCTCGACGCGTGAGGTGTTTATCACCATCGTGGCATACTACGCCATCATCACCGTTGGCCAGCTCATCTTCAAGAAGCTTCCTGCCTTGAAGCTCAACTGCCTCTTCCAGCTGCACAACTTGCTCCTGACAACCGTCTCCGGTACCCTCCTTGCGCTGCTGTTTGAGCAAGTTTTGCCAAACGTTGTGGAGAATGGTGTGCTCCACGCTGTTTGCTCGCCAAAGTCGTGGCACCAGAAGGTTGTAGTGATCTACTACCTCAACTACCTCACCAAGTACATTGAGTTTGTCGACACCTTCTTCCTTGTTGTGAAGAAGAAGAAGATTATCTTTTTGCACTCGTACCACCACGGAGCCACCGCCCTGCTGTGCTACATCCAGCTCAATGGTGCCACATCGGTCTCGTGGGTTCCTATTCTGCTGAACCTCGGCGTGCACGTCATCATGTACTGGTACTACTTCCTTGCCGCCAGAGGCATCAAAGTGTGGTGGAAGCAGTGGATCACCAGATTCCAGATTATCCAGTTTGTGCTTGACCTCGGCTTTGTCTACTTCACCACCTACACTTTTTACGCCCACAAGTACTCACACGAGTACAACATCTGGATTCCAAACATGGGCTCGTGCTACGGCACACCATTCGCCGCCGCCACCGGCTGCTCGATTCTCTCCTCCTACCTGGTTCTCTTTATCATGTTCTACATCACCCTGTACAAGAAGCCATCCCAAAAGAAGCAGAAGACCAACTGAGGGGCGTTGCATTGTCTGCAAGTGAAAAGAGCGAAGATACATCAAAACAAAACATACTGTGTGGCACCCGATGCGGATCGCACTCTAGTTCTCATTATTCCCGTCTATATTGTATAGTGTAATGTATATTTTATGTGTGTAGCTTTGCCTCCCCCGGCCCCACGCTGGACCCCGTGTAGAAGATGTCTTCCTCCTCGCGCCCCCCTCCGTATCAATGTGCCATCGCTGGGCCCACCGCCCACCGAGATACGGGAAATGTCGGACTGCACTGTCTTTAGCCGTGTCATCCGGGGATGGCTAGGGGCCCACCGCTGCTCGAGCGATGCCCACCGGGCCATGGCGAGAGGAGGCCCAGGCGTCCACACAGGACCCTATCTCCCCCCCACCCAGACCAGGCCCTACTTCCTGGGCTCGCCCAGAATAACGTACGATCGCACCTTTGTCGCCTGGCGCAGGCTGGAGATTGGCGTACAAGACACAAGGGCGGAAGCGCCATGCCGAGCCATCTTTTGCGTGCGCGCCTTTTTAATCCAGCGCACAGGCCGTTGGTGGATGGGGCCCGCCTGGCGACCAGGGGCCGCCTGACCGCTGACCGTCCAGACAGAAATGGTGTGTAGTATGGTGTGTGGTGTGGTGTGTTGTTGTGTGTGTGGCCAATTAGGGGCCTCCTGGGGGCTCCTGGGGGCTCCTGGGCGACGCCTCCCAGCGCCCAGAGAACGTGAGTGTAAAACCACGAGTGAAGGCCCGTCCCGACTTCCCCATTGTTAAATACCGCGCGTTGTCTGTTGTGCGTACAGCGACATTACGAGGGGGCTCACCAACAGCCGTTTCCCTATAAAACGAGCCCTTCGCCCATGATCGTTGGAGGAAGGGCGTGGAGGGCGTGGAGGCGGTCCTTGCACACACAGAAATGCATGGAGAAGGGCCGAATGGTGGAGTAGAGAGACACGACATGTACCAGACCTTCAACAACATCATCCTGCCACCACCTGTGCACAAGGTTGTGCTCCCGCCGCCATCACAGATATGGGACTATCGGCTCGCCAACCAGCTCCAGATGAACTATAACACCAACGGCCAGCCCAGCCCGCCGCTCAAGCAGCAACAGCAGCAGCAGCAGCAGTTTCAGCAGTTGCAACAGCTCCAGGCCCAGATGCAAATGCCGCAGATGAACTACATCACGAGCCCAAGCCTGACAAATACTGGAACCACAAACACATCGCCATCGCCAACTACGACGCCGCTGCCAGAGACCGGCCACCTCTCATACCCTCACAACATGATCCCCACGGGCACCATAAGGTCGATGGCGTCGCCAAACGACGGGCTCGTGGCCATCAGGAGATCGGCCTCGCTCCCAGACACCATCTCAAAGACAAAGACAAAGCCCCGCAAGAAGAAGCAGTGCCCAGAGTGTCACCTCTTCTTCTCAAACTTGTCGACACACAAGTCTATCCACCTCAACCCGTCCTCGAGACCGTACCTCTGCCAGGTCTGTGGCCGTGGCTTCTCCCGCTCAAACGACCTCTTTAGACACAACAAGCGCCACTGGCGTGAAACGGGTCTCGACCAGGGCGCCTTTAAGTGCCCTTTCAACACGGCCCTACTCAGCAAGACAAACCCCGAACTTGCTGCTCAGCTCCACCAGCAGAACCAGGATGTCCCGTGCCACCCAACAGGCGTCTTTTCCCGCTGCGACACTTACAAGAACCACTTGAAGGCTCTCCACTTTGAGTACCCTGCTGGCACCAAGAAAAAGATGAGAAGCCTCGTCGGCGGTGAGTGCAAGCACTGTGGGAAGTTCTTCAACAGCGTCAACGAGTGGCTTGACCTACACATAGAGACTGGCGAGTGCGGTTGGAACTTCAACAATCACAACCACTGATACTGCGCAGAGGCGATACGATACACACGATTCTAAATGACATGCTTACGACCCCCCTACAATTATACATATATACATATATATATATATATATATATATATTAATACAATATATTATGGCTACTGCTCGCCCTAGATTCGCCGCTGCTTACAACGTCCAAGGACCAGGAGATTATACCAACAGCTATGGAGTTAAGCACACGATACAGTAATAAGGTCCACTCCCCAGGCACTATTCAGCCGGGTGGTGCAAGCCGCGCGGAGTCCTCGTGCCGATGCATATTGGCACGTCAGATGGTTGGCAGATAATCTGGTCCATCAAGACATACTTAGGCTACATGGGGGATCGTAAAACATTTTTCAAGTACATTATATCTATCATGACAACCCCTCTAGTCTGCTGTTTCGCCTCAGGATGACTCTACTGGTGCTGCTTCGTTTGGTTTTTTTTCGATCCTTGCAGCTGCCTCCAACACAGAGCCCACCCTGATCGGTGTGTACACCGCCCTCATGCCTCCTCCTTAATCTCACTCAGTTCACTCTTCTTTGCAGCAGTCTTGTCCCAAAAGTCAAGGGAGGCAACAACATCGTAGCCATGCTCGTCCTCATAGGCATACAAAATCTCTTGGGAGCCCATGTGTAGCAGGCGGATGTTCTCGCCGAGAATAACACGGAGCAACTCGCCACTCTCGACGTTGCGAATCTCAATGAACGTAGGCTCAAACGCAAGCAAGTAAGGGTACCAGAGCGTAAAGCTCTGTGGTATACCCTCCCAGTTGATCATCCAGTCCGATCTTGTTCTCCAACCATTCTTATTGATAAAGAAGGAGAAGTCAGAGTACGACAACAAAAAGTTGGAACTGATTCTGTGGATTGCCAGCGGCTTTAGACCCTCCCTGTTAGTAATGAAATCCAAAGAGGTGTCAGCAGGATCCAAAATGGCCTCAATCTTGCCATCCCCAAGAGAAATGATCTCAAATCCCTTTGTGCAACCAACAATAAGTCTGGTCTTCAAGAAGGAAATCGAAACCGGCTCAGAACTGAAATGGAACTCTCGCGTCTCATTCTTAAACTTCTTCTTCGACTTCTTAGAGAATGGATCAGTAGGCTCAAACACACGAATCAAATCACTCTTGGCAGCACAGACAAGCATCTTACCGCCACAAACACCAACCTTGAAGAAGGACACATGCGACATAATCTCCTTCCCAGTCTTCTTATCTTGAGAGTGCAAAATATCCAATGGCCAGGCATACAACTTCTTGTCAGCCAAAGCCAACAAGGTCTGGTACTCCTCTAAAACTTCGAGCTGTGTGACATTCATTTTGGAAATAACCTTAACTGGCTTCGAAACAACTCTTTGGCCATTCTTGGTGCGCACTTCACTTGTGAACACTCCTGAATCAGTACCGTATAACAGCTTTCTTCCACCATCATACGGAACAAGACAGTTAATACGGTTTGATATGTCAAATGATCTCTCAGCCAATGGTGTGAGAGTGAAAATGTCGTTGGCTTCCTTCAGCTTGTTCTGCTGCTGCTCAATCACAGAGATCAATGACTCCTGTGCACTCGCTGTTGCACCGTACAAAGTCAATTCATATCCGCGGCGCCCAACATATGCAAACGAAATAGGATTTTTCGTAGTGTCAGTATTAACGCCTGGGTTACCCAATACATGAGCATATGCACCTGGTCGCTTCATCAATGGTCTCAAATTAGGCATCTCTTCTGTAGCAGAGACAAACAATAATGGCAACGGAATAGGTCTCTGGAAAACCTTGTGTTGCTCTCGTTTGTTGATGACCTTGACACGGACGCACAGCAACACATGATCAAGCAAATAAACATGAATATCGCCTTGGTTGTCTTTATCCTGATTTTTTCTCTTTAGCGGCGCCGTATACAAAATCTTTCGGTTCTCAGCACCAAGCTTTAAGTCAACATATTCACCTGGACGGAAGACAAGACGCTGCTTCAACAAGATCAACGCATGGCGATCTTCAGCCTTACCAACCTTAACGTTAATACGCTCTAATAACTTGTGAATCTGGTCTGAAGCCTTTTTCAAATCTGGGAAATCAATAGAATCCTCTTTCGTGTTCTTGATAATATCTTTGAGCAACAAGTTGTATCTAACCGTACGTGTAGTGGCCTGAGATAAGTACGAACTAATGTTCAATCTGTTAGACTCGGGCAGTCTCTCTGTCTCCTCAATAAATCTTTTAAACAGCGGATTAGCCGCCTTCTGTCTCTCCAACTCGTACTTAGCAAAACACTGGCCAGCATTGTAAGAAACAAATGGCTCAAAGTATGGAATGTACTCCAGGAAGATATCACCAACATTTCCAACGACAGCCTTCAACTGTTGTCTTCTAATCAATGAATCTCGGAAACGAGTGGCAACGTTCAAAATGTCAATGACATTGAAAAACACAGTGCGGATAAACTTCTCACGTTCAGCCAATGGAATGATATTAGACTCTCTCAATGGTCTAATCCAGTAATCACGAATATATTCCAAGTTTCTTAGGAATGTACGCTCAGTGGCAACCACTTCGTAGATCAATTCCTGGCGCTTCACCTCTTTCTTGTCCAAACTCTCCAACAATTGCTTTGGAACAGTATGAGACCATAATTGTTTCTTCTCCTCTTCATCATGCAGCGAAGCATGCGACTCATTTCTCTTCAAACCACCTTGTGGCTTCATGTTCAAACGAGTTTGTTGCTCCAATCTTCTTGGACATGCAATCGAGTAGCACAAAGCATCTCTCGTACAAGTAGCAGAATAACACTCTGTTAATAATGTGAAAACACCATTAACTGCAATTGCAGCATTTGGTGCAGCAGTAAGGTTAGTAGTAGATTCAGATCCAACCAGTGTACTCTGAGTATCTGAGGAGAATGAAGGTGTTCTCTCTACTCCAACCTGTGTTTCTGTCGTACCAAGGTACACCTCATCAAATTGGTAAACTTCATTCATCGAGTCTCTCAATCTGTGTTCATATGTAACATCATGGAAGAATTTCTGGGCGTCAAGCGCACGACCCAAGAGTAAAGCCAAGTTACGATCTGTTGTTCTTATAATGAAAGCGATCGCATCAACCGCTTCTGCGCCGGTGAACGAATCTCTGTATTCCAAACCATCCTTGTTATGTTGTGTAAGAACGATGATTCTCCTAAACAGGATGGCTACACGTGACAAGATTGCTGGATAAACCTTCGGTGGTCTTGATGCAGTCGTAGTGATGGTTCTTGATGCCAGGGAATTAGTACTGGAGACCCTTCTGGAACTTAATGACGCACTCGACGAAACACGTCTCGTTTTGCTGATGGAAGAGAAACTTCGGGTCTTCAAGCCAAGTCCTGTAGAACCGCTATTCATGTCAAACTTTTGTGGAATGGAACGTCCACCCAATGTCTTCACACACTTTGTGTTATTGCTGCCGTTGGAGTTTCCATTATTGTTGTTCAAAACGGAATGTTGCAGATTGTCCGAACTTCTGAATGTGCGCAGCGATGAAGAATTGAGGGACATGGAACGATTTGGTGATGGTGGAGTTCTGGCGGAAGCACCAGTTGATGGGATCGACGATGCCGACCACGACCCATTGCTGTTTATGGTTGGTGATGTCACATTACGGGATCCGCTTCTGGAGAAGAAGTTCATTCCTTGTTGGAGGATCGGAGATCTTCCCTGCTGTGGTGGTGGTTTAGATGTTGTAGGCGACTGCAAGTAGTTTGCTCTCTTTGCATTTGTTGTGTTGGAGATGCCAGTAGTGATTGGTTGCAACCGTTGCTTCTGTAAATCAACTACCAGACTAGTTTCCCCAACTGGGCTCATCAGATGCTGTGGAACGGGCTGCTGTTGCAACCGGTACGGGTGCCCAATCTGTGGTTGTGCTTGTGGTTGCTGATATGGCTGTGGCTGTGACGTTGGGCGGAATGCTTGCTGGAGCTGGGGCTGTTGCGGAGCTTGCTGAGCTTGCTGAGCTTGGTGCGTTTGGTGTTGAATTCTCCTATTTTGCGTCTGCTGAGGAGGGTGTTGCTGGGTTCTCATGCCCTGCTGTTGCTGAGGGCGTTGCTGCGAGTGAGCCACTTTCGGCTGGTGATCCAGCTGTGGTGGGGCCGTAGGCGGTAGCTGGTAGCCATTGCTCTCCATCTGCAAGGCTGGAGGTGGTTTTCTGGACATTGGATGTACATTCGGGTGCACAGCTGTGTTGTTCACCTGTGGCATCCCAGTAAACTGATGTGACTGAGGATGTAGCTGCTGGGTGGACATATGCAATGGAGAATGGGTGTGTGGTGTGTGCAACTGCTGTTGATTTGGCGATTGAAGCTGGCTCATTGGTGTAGGCGGCTGTGAGCCCGGGCTCTGGCTCGTGATCGTTCGGTAAGGATGCTGCTGCGCTACGTTCATCTTCACGGGGCTTGGGCTGCCCGCCTGTGCCGCCTGAGACATCTGCCCTTTCCTTGCTGGATCAAGTGTGCGCTCTGGTGTGCCCCCTGGTGTGCGGGTGTTGTCGAAGGCAAAGTCATCAGACTGAGCGTGCTCAGGCTGCGCTCCTGGTAGTAATGATGGTGAGAACTCAATATCCAGTAGCTCGTTGGTTTGGTTCGATGGCGAGGTGTATGGGCGGCGTTCGCCAAAAATGTCGCTGAAGACGTCATCTCGTGTGAACTCTGTCATGTTGCCTGTTTCTTGCAATCAGCGATCCGTGCTGCTCTGGAAAAGGCGGGTTGGTAGGGAGGATGTAGAGAGGGTATTAAAATGTGTCTCCTACTCTGTGTCCAAGCAGAGAAAGCACCGTGAGCGTGTAACGGCGTGTGTAGTCGCGTGTGGTACTGTGTGGAGCTGTAGCACACAAAAATATCAAAACACTCTCGCACGGGCTGCTCTCCAACTCTCAATCTCGGTTCCTGCGCCTCACAACGGCAAAGAGACGGAAAAGAAAAATAAAAAAACTCTAGCAAAAAGCTCACAACAGCTCCAGACAGTGCTATCCGGAGTCAGAAAATGCAATGCGGTACAAAATACACTTCTCCGCTGCTCGACTTCGTTGGCAAAACCCTCTGGAATATCTCTCAAACTGCCCTGCTCAGTATGAGAAAGCCGAATTCTCCTTGTTTCGATTTCCCAGTGTTGATCGAAAGCGCGAACCTCCCAGTGCCCCTCTCCGCCAAGGAAACCCGCCGCCTGGCCGAGGTCACCTACGAGTTTTGGCTGCACTCGAAGCCTGGAGCCGCTCGCGCCTCTTCCCAATTATTACAACCACCAGAAACCTAGTTGATTGGCCCTTAGCTATGGACCAAATTAACAGTATCAATTGATCCCTGTAGAATCTTGGCTGCGCTAGGGCAAAATCCGCGAACTCGTTCGATAATCCTGGCATAAGCGTCGCACATGCGTTTGGGACGCTTATGCCACACCCACACACCCTCTCTGGGGAGGCACTGCAATTCCCAGCTGCTGGTTAAGAGGTAAAGACTTGGATGTCCGTGTTCACTATATTGTAACCCATAAAACCAAGTATACATATAATACATATATACGTACACGCGCACACACTGCAATGCCGGTAAGTCTGTGCCTTACAACAAGCAATTGAAACGATTGTGCGCTTAGGAGCCCCCAGATTGCTGACAGCAAGGACGTACACATCCAGGTCTTATCAGATTAATACTAATACTATAACAGGCCTACCACTCGACATTCCTTGCATACCCAGCCTCGGACGACCGTCTCGTGGGAAACTTCTCTCTGCTGCCGCTCAGAACCAAGTTCCGTGGCCCTGCATACCAGTCGGACGCAGACTACGACATCATTGACGAGGTTCTCGATCTCTTCCGTGCCAACTCCTTCTTCCGTAACTTTGAGATCAAGGGCCCAGCTGACCGTGTGCTCATCTATGGAATCCTTTTTGTCTCCGACTGTCTTTCGAAGCTCACCTCAACCATGCCAACTTCTGAAGCTACCAAGGTGCTCACAAACTTGTCACTCGACTCCTTCGCCATCCCAGGTGACGGTAACTTCCCACTCAACTCTCTCTACCAGCCACCAAGAGACAGAGCAGAATACGAATTGCTCAAGCAATACCTCACACAGTTCCGTCAGGAGCTCAGTGCCCGTCTCATCGAGAGAGTGTACAGGGATGACCAGTCACACCCATCAAAGTACTGGCTCGCTTTCACCAGAAGGAGATTTATGAACAAGAGCTTGTGATCCCACTGGCAATAACAACTTTCTTTTAACGAACTACAACAAGATTACCTTAAACCATGTATAAAACCAAAAATGCTTATTGCAAATGATGCGTATAAACCCGTATGAACCCAAAACACCCTTTAAAAAATTAATAAATATAATCAAAGTTGAATGATTAGAAGAACAAAGAATAATCACCATACCTGTAACTCCTCAAAGAGATCTACACGATAGCTGCATCTGTTCAAATTGTCAGAAACAAACGTTCTAATCTCATCACACATCATTCCAGGCCCACATGAGACAATACCAATACTGCCCTGAGCTGTGTCAAACTCCTCCGTCAAGATCTTGGAAGAAGGAGCTCTGTCTCCATGGAATGTAATATAGTCCTGGTACTGAGCCAATAGCGGAATCTTCGAAACCTGGTCTATAGTAAAGTCCCTCGTAATGTAAATATGGCACTTAATTTGTGTCTTGGATAACCTTTTAAGTTCCGGTTCAAACCAACCGATGCTTTCAATAGAACGAATCATCCAAATAAGCTTGATACGTTGCTTCATGATCAAAGAACTCTCAGCAAGGTGTAATGCGTGATAAAACGGACCTGGAATACCATTGCCACCAGCAAATAGCAACACGTTGTCATAGGCATCACATGGAGATTGGTTGCCATAAGGTCCCTCCAGAGAGACTCTCATTGTGGTAACACTGCTGGTTCCAAGTAATTGCATAACCGTGCTAGTAAGACCTTCTTTGGCCTTGATATATATTGCAACCTCCTCGTTTTCCAGAACAGAGTCAACAATTGTGAATGGATGAGACTGCCAAAATATTGACCAGTGGAGGAAATGCACAAACACAAAGCATCCGGGATATGGTTTCCAACCATGTGGTCTCGTGACAACAACTTTAAAAGTTTCATCGCCGGCATAAAGGATATGAGCCAATGGTGCACCGAACTTAAACAATCTGTATAATCTCATGGCTCTGTCAAAGATCCATACGACAAGCGACCCGGCGATCCAATCAAGCCAGCCAAATTCAAGGCAGTGTACCCAGCAGAACGCAAGAAAAATGACTGCAAAGATGATGTGCGTAACAAGGAAAAATTCATAGTAACTCACTCTAAAGTTATGTACAGCAAAGAGCACTATCACTGCAGATGTTATTGTTGCAATCCATCCTGTGATAAACCACAACTCCCGTAAATATAGGGACAAACTCCCATTCATAAGCATGGAAGACGCATAGCAAAATGAGTGGATGAAAGCATCAACCACCATGATCCGCGCAGTCCATTTGTGGAACATCATAAATGTTGCGTATGGTAACCCTGATAGCCCAATGAGCATATTATTTCTTCCTGCAAACAGGATCAAGATAGGGAAGTGTGCAAATGCTAGGACACCAGCTCTGTCAGCGGAAAGACGAAGGAGTTGGTAAAGGACTGTATTTGGCCCAAATAGCTGGTTCTCTTCGTGTACATCAATAGCGTGTATAAGAAATACAGTGTTGAGAATAAAGTACCCCATGATGACGAGCCCCTCAGCTGTGGTTGGCAAAAGCGAAGTGATGCTTCCAAGAATGAGGGACGGTTGTTGGTGAGATCCAAAGAGCAACGGCATAGTGAAGCGCTTTCGTATGCTGTTGATCCTCGATCCCACAAGTCTGGAGTTAAACCTTTTTGTTTTTTTCAAGTTGTTCCAAAGCCCAAACCATAGACAGCAAACGATCCAGTAGATGTTGATGAGGACGCCATAATCCTGGGCCTTGTCAAAGTTGCCCAAGAACGCCCTATAATCTCTGACCTTGGACACCACCTGGGAACGCTCCACAAGCACAGGACGATACTGTACTTCTGTGTGGTTCCACGACTCATCAGTGGCAAACCGTAGCCAGTTGGAGGCGTTTTTGCTCCTTGTCTCCACCTCTTCCAATGTGAGGTCTATATGGCCGAATTTGGAGCACCCCTTAACGTACGCCTCTCTGCCGCTTTTCCTGGACACATTATCCGGCAAATACCGGTCGATGCATTCCACTATGGAAGCAGCTTCTGGTGGAAAAGAACATGAGCAAGCCCAGGCTTCCTCCGTGCACCCAAACTTGAACTCTCTGGAGAGCGCCAACTGGCACGAAAAGAGGGTGCTCTGTTGGATCGTGCCTTTGAGGGACTCCGCCAGCACAGCCATGCAGTAAATCGCCGTAAATAAACAGCGTCCAAGTAGCATTTTAGCCAGTCTATAAAACCCTCACTGCCTTTATTTGCCGCTCTCTTGAAATGGTCTCAACTCTTCTTCCCCCTTCCAATTTATACAATGTAAGATGCCGCTTGAACACTCTGATGAAAAAGATAAAAGCGTGAAAAAAAAAACACGGCGGCTAAGCTTGAAGACTTTCCGCTTTTGGCCAAACTTGGGTCTTTCCCTGTATTATTTTGAACTACTTGGCTTTTACGGAAACCCATTAAGCATTTACCACGAAAGGTGTGCTGATTCTCGATTCTAATGCCGGATTCCAGAACCTCATTGTGTTGGAGTAAGAAGCTCGGCCTCTTCGGAGCTCCCATGACACATTTTCCGTTGCGGTTATGTGGCCCTGTTGATGGTTTAGTCAGAGCTTCTTCCTTAGTTGCGCACTTCCTTTTTAGTCTCTTCGGTGTGTATTGAGAGCTTATTCTCATCCCGAGGCTTGTATATTCTAGGCATCATATAAATAGTTCATTATTATCATTAATTCTATTGTAGCTCGCTCACTCTGACCCGTTTCTTTCTCCGGGTGCTTCGCTGGATCGCCAAAGCAAACAGTGCTGTGAGGGTGGTCATAATCATGGCATAGATACCCAGGACGATCACTTTCGTCTTGAGCGTCGTTGGCAACTGGACGCCCGGATTCGTGGGTGGTTCTGAGGTCAATTCTTGTACTGGAGCCTGTGTTCCAACCAGCTGAGATGTTGCAGATCTAGAAGGGTCGGACGATGCCGTTGTGCTTAATGCTGTGGAAGAAACTATATGGGTAGACAAAGTCGTCTCTGTTCCAATATCTGGAGCCCCAATCGTAACCTGGCCCTCCAAATCATTCATTATTTCATTTCCTGCCGCGTTTCCCATCGCCTTCATGCCTCCCAGTTCACAAATCTTCTTGTTTCCCATCGGCAGTACTTGATTTTTCAACACCAAATCCGGGGTCTCCACAAACACCACGCCAAGACCCTGGACAGCGTGCCACTCAGTATGGCAATGGAAGAACCAGGCACCAGGGTTATTGGCCTTGAACCTCAAAGCAACAAACCCTCTTCCAGGAACGTTCACTGTGTCCCTAATCATTGGAAACTCGTGATACTCGTACTGCGTATCTTCAGAGTAATGCACTTTGGAACCGGTCGCCACGACTTGGAAATTATGGCCGTGTAAATGGAACGGATGGCGCATGTGATCCTGTGAATTTACAACAACCTCAACAACATCTTCTGAGTCAAGCATAAATACATTTGTGGCTTCCCCGTAAATTTCTGTGTCTCTCACTGTGGTTTCATTAGCCGAAAAAATCGTGTTCATAGTTGGTACCAATGGTGAGACGTGTGGTTTTCCATTCATAGTGTAATAAAATGTTTTGCTGTCTCCAAAGTAATCAGCGCTGAAGTCCAAAACTATACGATGTTTTGGTTCTTTCAGCAACGGCACATGTGCCCTAGGAACGAGATCAAAATCATTTGCCGGTCTCAGTGACTTGGAACGCTTGTGTTCGACTTTATCCGAGTCCATTGGTAATGAACTGTCGTACACAAGCCATTGAACTGTATATCTCTTTCTCATCATAATGTTCGTAATCTGCACCAATGGATAGTTTTTGTTTTTATTGTCTTTAGCTTTGAAAAGCACAGAATATCTCTGTCCTGTGGCAATATTCAGAGAATCTGCATCAACTGGATCGACTTTGACACCGTCAATTTCAACAATTGTGAGTGTATGATCCTCAATGTAGAGGTACTGCGTGGCGCTCATGCCACCATTCACGACTCGAAGAAGATATGTCTTTCCTGGTTGTACATTAATGTTCTGTGAAACAGTTTCATTGAATAACGATGAATCAATACGCGGTTCTGAGCCTCTAGCACCAGGAGCAGTCATCACATCAACAAGCGACTGGGAGTCTGTGTGGTACCAATCAGAGAGCATTATTGCAAGGTCTTCGTCATACTCCAGCTCGTTTTCATCATCCTCAATGATGAAGACACCTCTAAATCCATCGCCATACTGAGCCACGTTATGTGAGTGGTACCAATACGTTCCCGATTGGCCCTCAACAGTGAAGTTGTAAGTGAATGTTGCGCCAGGCGGGATTGGGCACTGTGATATCATTGCTGCGCCGTCCATATATGAGGACCCATGTTGGAAAATTCCGTGGAAATGGAGCGATGTGTCCTCGTTTGTGAGATTGTTTGTCAGGTGGACTACCACGCGGTCGTTAATGTGCACCCTGACCTGTGGTGCTGGCCACTCGTTGTTGATGGTGATCACCTTGCGTTCCTGCTCCCCGTCAGGGTTCAACACGGTGTTTGAGATGGTCCAAAAGAACTCATGTGTGCCAGCTCTGGCCAGAGGAAACCACCAGCAAAAAAATAGCACTAAGCTCCCCAGTAAAGCTCTCATTAATCTGATTCCTGTGCTATCTTTTTCTCTCACATTTATTTGCCTATCTACTGATCAATTTAAAAAAAGTGGGAGAAACCCATGCATATTTATTTGCTCGTCTTGTGCTCGGGCTCGGGCTCGATGAACATGCGGGCTCGATGAGCTATCCGAACTGGAAGAACCGCTCGGGGTTTGAGAGTGCACACTCTATGTGTGTGCAAATGCTTCTTTTAAAGGGGAATATTAAAATCGTGGGTATTATTAAACATTATTATAAGAAACTTGTAAAGAGCTCTTTTATGTGTGTTGGAGTGTGAGTACTTCGTGTTTAAATTGAAGGACCAGACGTCTATAGGTGTATTAATGGGGTCCTGACCGAGCAATCACGAAGGGACACCTCAAAGGACCTTCCTCACTTGGATCTTTCTTCACTTAGATGTCTTGAAGAGGGAGATCTCAATAATCTCATCCCAGAAGGAGAGGTTCCAGTTGAACTTGTAGCCGTTGTTGGCGGACTTTGCTGGATTTACCGGCTGTGCTAGCGAAGTTGTGGGAGTGGATGGCGTGAGCACCGGCTTGGTCTCATTGAGGATCGGAGTACCAACCATGGAGGAAACAAGATCAACCAGCATTTTTTCCATATGGTTTGTGCTGTGTTAACTACTAGGTTTCTGTAGAAGATAATACCAGGTCTCGGTTTAAATACTAAACAGACAAGAAAAAAAGAAAATTCATAATTTGATCTAATTGGCTCACTCATTTCTTTTTGTGACAAAAATTTTTATGTGTCAAAACGTAACCTCTGCCTACGTCTAAAATGTGTGCCGCATTCCAATATGTCTTGCTCAAATCTCATGGCTTGTGGAGCTCTTTTCTTTTGCTCCTTTAACCAATGGATCTATCAGACAGAGAGTTGAGCAGAAAATTCTTGTGCCGATTGCCTGAGAGAAAGGGCCAGAAAACTGCCGGCTTCTGTAGTTCGCAAAGCTTTGAGGCTCACACCTGAACACCGAGGAGCCTAGAACCCTGGTTTTACTTCAATAATTAGTTCAAGTATAGGCTTGTGTCTATCTTTCAAGTAATATTTTCAGGATATTTTTACTCATTTGCTGATTTATTGAATTTTTTAAAGAAAATAGGTATATTTTAAAATAATTCCAAAAGCTGGACCTTAGCTAGCAGAGTTTTGCACCTTTACTGAGCCATCATGTACTATTTTATAAAATTTCAATATTAATCAATAAACTAAAAAATGATTGTGTATATAATCACAAAAACAATACATAATCTGACAATATCTCGGATTATTTATAGGCCAGTCCAGTAGAAGCCCTTCTTCACCTCAAACTTCTCAATGAGCTCAATGTCATCAGAAGATGGACCAACCTGAACAGAGTACTCACCTTCCTGGACATGCCACTTTCCTTCCCACTCGTTGAAGTACGAGACAGAGTCCTTCAACGACATTTCCAAAGAAACAGTCTTCTTTTCACCGGCCTTCAAAGAAATCTTCTCAAACTCCTTCAACTCCTTGACAGGTCTGATCACATCAGAGTCGGTCTTGGAGAGGTAGACTTGAACAACTTCCTTACCCTCAACAGAGCCAGTGTTTTCAACATCAACAGAAACCGAGAGCTTATTTAAAGCCTCATCAGCAAAGATATTCAAGCAGGAGAATTTGAAAGTGGTGTATGAAAGACCATAGCCGAATGGGAACATCACCTTCCTCTGCAGCTTTTCATAGTATCTGTATCCGATGAAGATGTCCTCACCATACAAGACACGGCCTCTCTCGGTTCTGAAGTTGAGGTATGTTGGGTTATCCTCAAATTTAAGTGGGAATGTCAAAGACAACTTACCCGAAGGGTTAACATCACCGTACAACACATCAGCAATACCATTACCAAGTTCGTTACCGCCGAACCATGCCTGGATAACAGCCTTGGACTCTTGGATCCATGGGAATTCACAAGGAGTACCTGATTGGTTAACAATGATAGCATCAGGGTTGACTTTAATGACAGCACGGACCAAGTCGTCAATACGTCCCGGCTGAGAGATAGAGTCTCTGTCATAAGACTCAGATTCCCACTCACCATTGGTACCGATACACAAGATAACTTTGTCAACTGATTTAGCAATCTCACAAGCACGAGCGATCTCCTCTTCTGCATCCAAGACACGAGCAACACCAAAGGCAATACCACCATTACCCTGGTAGTCAATACCTTCAACTTTGTCTGGGTGGTAAGTCCGCACCGAACCAAATTCAACGCGAACGTTGTATGATGTACCCTTTTCCAAGTAGATAGAGCCGATCACCTGGTCGGTACCTTGGTTAAAGAATGTGTCTCCTCTCTTCTGGTTTGTTTTGTTGTCAACAACAAGTTTATCGTTGACAAAGAGCTGGGCAGTTCCAACAACTGTGACACCGAAGTCGTAATCTGACGAGACTTCTGGCGTAAAAATAGACTCGAAATCACCATAAAATATAGAGTCACTGGTAATCTCTGGGTGCTTGTAGTCTACCATGTGGTGGTAGGAGCTCTTTAAGTCAAACTCATCAAACTTACGTCTTCCTTCAGTGCCTCTTGGTTCATGGTAGAAAGACAAATGACATCCGGACTCTCCTGTGACTGGGTTAACACCCTGTTCAGACAATCCTGGCAAGGAAACGTGAGCGTAGGCACCAACAGTGTATTTTGGGTCTTGTGCCAACTTGGCCCTGATACCCTCGTATGGCGTCACTGTGTAGTAAGCAGCAAGAGATGCAGAACCACCACCAGAGTAGGCAGCGTACTTGGCGTTAGGACCAATGACAGCGACAGATTCCTCCTTCTTCAAAGGCAAAATGTTGTCCTCATTTTTCAACAAGACAATGGACTCAGCAGCTAGCTTTCTCAAAAAGGCAGAGGTCTCTGGAGTGTTGTTCTTAGTGTCTTCTGGACCGTTCTCTGGGATACCTGAGCCCAGACAGTACTTGACCAACTTCAAAACACCTCTGACTCTGTCGTTGAGGTCGTTAATGTGGAGCTCACGGGACTGGATCTGCTGGGCAACGTGTTGCTCAATTCTCATTCTTGGAGGACCAGGCATCTCAATATCTAGGCCGGCCTGAATGGACTCCTTGGAGGTGTATGTACCAAACCAGTCGGACATAACTGTACCGTCCCACTGCCACTCGTTACGCAAGATGTCGGTGATGAACTTCTTGGACTGGGAGACATGCTGGCCATTGATCTTGTTGTAGCCTGTCATGAAGGCCTTTGGATCAGCAAACTTGACTGCGAGCCTGAAAGGCTCGAGATATATCTCTCTGAGAGCTCTTTCTGTGATGATAGAGTCAGAGGCATTACGCTCGTGCTCAAGGTCATTACCGACGTAGTGCTTCATCGTAGCCGCAACGTGCTGAGACTGCAAGCCCTTTACCATTTCGGCAGAGGCCATACCAGCGAGGTAAGGGTCCTCAGAGAAAGACTCGAAGCCACGGCCACCGTTAGGGCCTCTCTGCATGTTTGTAGTAGGGCCCAAGTCAACGTGCGAAGACTTGTGGTGGGCCTCGACACCCGCGAGCTTACCAGCCTCCTGGAGGAGCTCCTTGTCGAAAGTGGAGGCCAGGCCAGTTCCGTTAGGCAGCACTGCTCCCGGGATACCGTTGAAGAACTTTGTACCTCTGATACCGTTTGGGCCATCTGAGAATCTGAGAGATGGGATGTTCAGACGTGGCACCGGGTAGGTGTGCCAGAAGTCGATGCCCGCCGAGAGCCCGATCTTCTCCTCTAGCGTGAGCTTGGACAGAACGTCCTCAATGTCAAACTGTTCCGACATTTTCTATTGTTTGATGCTTGGTGGTTCACCACCACAAGCATCACGTCCACACCCACCCAAAACCGGCAGTAGCAGCCTCCTTTATATCAACGATATCCATCTGGCTTCAATAGTCTCCCCGAGATTTGCAGCAACAATCGGATTAATTGTGGGGAGACTGGCGTCCCCGTGCATTCCGGGAAAATTATGTAACCCTGGTACTGGTATTCTACATGATGTCATCGAGGCCTTCTACCACCACACACACATATATATATGTGTATGTATACATATATTGGTGCTACCGGTTAATCCAGCCTGGCCAGCATCTCGAGCGCAGCCCCAAGCTCCTTCATCGCGGTGGCCTTGTCCTCGTAATTCATCGCAGAGATCGCAAACTTGGCATGTTTCTGGGCCGATGCGTACACCTCGCTGGACTCGAGAATCTCCTTGATGTTTATCTGCGTCTTTTGTACTGGGGCCACAGGTGGAGGAGTTACTACCTTAGGTGCAGCCGTTGGTGGCTGCGGAAGCGTCAGTGGAACCTCATCCAGCTCATCAGGGAATGTCTTTGGGGCTTCCGGGAGCTTGAACACATCAGCGTCCGCCTCCGGTGGTTCATCGGTGAACGTCGGAACCGCTGGCGGAGAGCGTGATATCGTTGTTGGCACGGACGGGAGACCAAATTGGTCCTCATCACAGCCAGAGTCACAAGGCTCATCCACGGGTGGTGGAGGTACCTCTGTAGGCTGTTGGCCATCTTCACCATCCTTCTTTGCAAAGTCGTTTTTTGGTGGGATGTAGTCGTTCGGATCTTCCCCAGCCTTTAGTGTTTTCAGTATCCGGGCCGCGTGGTACTTGGCATATTTCACCTTCTTCGACATCTCCTCTAGCTCGTCAATACGATCGTACTCATCCTTCCACAGCTGTAGCAGCTCAAAAAAGTTGCTCACTGCCATCAGACTCATCGCAGTCTGTTTGGAGACGCGCTGCTCCTGGATGGCCATCAGTGCAGGCCCAAAAATGTTGTTGGCAAAGTTGAGAACATACGCAATCGAAGTCTCCTTGTCCTGAATCACATCTGTGAAGTCCGTAGAAGAGGATGATTTGGCAGCTTCAACTTCATCAAGCAGGCCCATTGCAAAACCAGCAACAGCATCATCTGAAGTATGCAACCCCTTAGAGAGTATCTGCTCCACGGCGTAGAGCTTACAAAAGTAGGAGATTATAGGGTCTGCAGAAGCCAATTCTTTGGAGCGTGTGATGAATGCAGCAATTGGCCGTGGTAGCGATGCTGGAGCAGACATATTTCGTGTTTACTAGCGCTGATATTTGGTGGTTTATGAGTTTAATTGTGTCATTGCTTGTCCCTTTTCTTTTTCTTTTTTCGACTTGGTTTATTTACTACCGGTCATTGTGTCTTTCAGCAAACACGGATCACTGAAGACCACCAAGATACCAATCAAACACATAATTGGATGAAATTGGTAGTTTGACCAATTCGGAAATGTAATTTGTCCAAAAAATAACGAAAAGGCAATGAATATTGCCCTGTATGGCGGTAGCACCATATGAAAATTCCTGTTAAGAGTGTTGTGTGGCCCCCAACCCTCTAAAATTACTAATCCGCGTGTATAAAGCGGAACATGCTCGTTCTTTTTGTACCCACGTTATTACCACCAAGGACAATTATCAATTGGTATTAAGAGTTAAATTTCAATCATTACATAATGTCACAGAAAGCTTTTGTTATTGCCGAGGACCCTGCTGGTCCTCACTGGGGTGTTGTCTCCGATGTTGCTATCCCAGAGGCTATAGAGGGTAAACTTATCGTTAAAACCAACGCATACGCTGCCAACCCAACAGACTGGAAACACATTGATTTCAAGATGGGTGTTCCAGGCGACATCACAGGTTCTGATGCTTCTGGTGTCGTTGAGAAGGTTGGAAAGGGTGTCACTGGTTTCAAGGTAGGCGATGTCGTCTCTGTCTTTGGTCATGGTAATTTCTGCAAGACCAGAGGTTGTTTTGCCGAGTACATTGTTGCCTCCCCATATACTACCATCAAGTACAACACCCCATTGAAGTTTCTTCCAGTAGGTGACTACAGATCTGGCCCAATTGACTCCTATGAAGGTGCTGCCTCCGTCACCCTCGGTCTTACTACCGTGGCCCTCTCTTTCGCCGGTAACATGAACGTTTCTAGTGAGGACAAGGGTAAGTACATGATCATCTGGGGTGGTGCCACTGCTACTGGTATTCTTGCCGTCCAGATTGCCAAGAAGGGCTTTGGCTTAAAGGTTATTGCTGTTGCCTCGAAGAAGCACCAAGAGTACTTGAAGTCTCTGGGTGCTGATGCCGTCGTTGACTACCACGATGCCGACGCCATTGAGCAGATCAAGAAGGCTACCGATGGCCAAATCAGATATGGTCTCGACACTGTGGCTTCTGAGGAGACCTGGCAATCCATCTACAATGCCACTGCTGACTCCCCTAAGGTCACCTTGGACAACCTGCTCTTCAAGAGCAAGAATGATCTCAAATTAGATAACAGATCGGGCGAGGTTGTTGTTGCACCAGGCACGCTCGCTTACATCTGTGAGAACGAGGAGTTTGATCTCTTTGGAAACCACTGGGTTCCAGATCAGGATGTCTTGGCCCGTTACAACAAGTTCTGGTCCCAACAGCTTCCATTGTTGATCGATGAAATCTACCACGCAAAGCTTACGGTGCTGGAGCCGAGATTCGAGTCAGCCAACAAAGCTTGGGAGCTGCTCAAGGACGGTAAAGCTGCTGCCGAGAAGTTTGTTTGGAGAAAGTAATATAGTAATAGAATGCACATATGTTAATTAAAAGATTTTAGGACTAAAAGCACAACTAATACGGCTAATATGTTATACGTTATTGGTGTAATTTCCTAATTAAGTAATGCGATAGTTAATTATATATTAGAGCGCTGTCGGTTCGTAGTGGGGAGGGAAAAATCAACCGAGGCACAGGCATCTGCTTTCAAGATATATTTATCTCCACAATCTCATATTTCGACACCTCCACAGCACTGCAAAACAGGTCTCCATTGATAGTTCAATCGGTGTCAGTATGTCTACACTCACCACTGGCTTGAAGTACTCGCTGTGCTTGTTTCTACTCTCATCCTACAAGTCTCTTCCGTTGGCCTACTACGTACGCATCTACTGGATATTTGCGAAGAATCTGTTCCTTGCTAGGTGGTTTCCTCGGTTCTTTAAGTATAACCGAGTGAAATCTGTATTTGAGGTGTCTGAGTATAAGACGTACAACTCTCCATTTGAGTGTGACTTTTACATGCATAAGTCCAATTCGACCTACTTCGAAGAGCTGGACGTTGCACGTTCTGAGCTGATGACGTTTGTGTTACAAAAGTTCTTTGTGGAGAGACCCACTGCATCAGGACAATTTGTGTTTGTTCCTGTGGCTAACATCTTCTGCTCTTTCAAGAGGGAGATCAAACCCTTTGAGGCGTACAGAATCCGCTCAAGAATCATGTGCTGGGACCAGAAGTGGATCTTCATACTCTCGCAATTTGTAACAGGAAAGGATAAGGTATGTGCATCCGCAGTAACAAAATATGTTTTGAAAGATGGCAGAAAGACGATTCCACCGGCAGATGCACTGAAGTTCAGTGATCTATGGAGTGAGGAAGTTGAAAACAAGAGTGCCGAGAACTTGAAGCTAGTAGACTGGTTTGTTAACACCGATCAGGTTGACGGGTTTGTTCTTTGATATCGCTAGATATAGAGAGCTAAACGATACGTTTTGATACGACAAAAGTTTTTGCGATGAAAAGTAAATAGTATAAAAGTAAGTCAATAAGTTATATAGAAAAATATATATATATATATATAGAAGTATGTGATCAGGCGAGGAGAAGTAATCAGTTTGTTGGCTTGACACCAATATTGTTCTTGTTTCTATACATTCTCAAACCATTGTCACCGTCCACAAATTGACAAGTTCTGGCAGCGTTCCACAAGGAAACAAACATGTTCTCGCTTGAGTATCTGTAGTGCTTACCCATGACTTTCTTGATAGCCTCAGAAGCTTCACGAGCATTGTAGAATGGAATACGGGAGACATAGTGGTGCAAGACGTGAGTCTCAATGATGTCATGGAAGATGTATGGACCGACAATTGGCAACTCTCTGTCGATAGTGGCGGCGGCACCACGGGCAAAGTTCCACTCGGAAGCATCGTAATGTGGCATCTCAGAGGAGGTGTGTTGGAGGAAAGTGATAAAGACCAACCAGTGGTTAACGTAGAAGTATGGAATGAGGTAGTTGACAGTGAAGTGGAAGAAGCCAAAGTACTTGATCCACTTGTACAAGACTGTGCCCATGAGGATGATACCAATGTCGGAGAGGACGATGAACCAGTAGTCTTTCTTGTCAAAGATTGGGGAAGTTGGGACAAAGTGATTGTGCTTCCACTTTGGGACGTCCTCGTATGGCTGGCCGGTGACGTTGACAGTCAGGTATGCCAACCAACCACCAAGCTGCTGGATGATGAGCTGGTAGAGAGTGGTGATTGGAGAGTCCTCAGTGAGGTCCTCAAATTTTTCAATGAACTTCTTCTTCTTGTACTCCTCTTTAGTTGGTGGAACAAAGACGGTGTCTCTTGTCAAGTGACCGGTAGCCTTGTGGTGCTTGCCGTGAGAGTACTTCCAGGAAAAGTATGGGACAAGTAAGGAGGAGTGGAGGACCCAGCCAACGAGGTCGTTGACCCAGCCATAGTCGGAGAATGCCTGGTGGCCACACTCGTGGGCAAGGACCCAGATACCAGTGCCCCAAAGACCCTGCCAGGTGGAGTAGGCGAACCAGGCGAGGCCTCTGAGCAAGGAGCTCTCCAAGGTAGGGATGTATGTGTTGGCGAGGTACATTGATCCGAGGATGACAGCAGTGTCACGGAACACATAGTAGAAGGAGGTGGTGAGTCTTCTCTCGTAGCAGTGATCTGGGATCGCACCGAGGATCTCCTTCATGGAGTAGTCTGGTGCCTCAAACACGTTGCCGAACGTGTCGATGGCAGTCAGGTTCTTGGTGGTGTGGAGCTGGGCGACGTTCCCATTTCTCTGTGTGACGGTAGAGCCCTTGGAGGCGCCCTGAGAGCTGCCTGTAACGGTGCTTGTGGACATCTGTGTACTCTTTAGAACTCAGGACTGGCACGTCAAACCCCGTGTGGACGTGAGAAAGAGAGGGACAAAACACACAAAAGAGTTCCTACCAGGTGCAAACTGCCTCCGTTTGTGTGTGAAGGCTTTTTTTTTTACATAATTGGGCTATTGAAATAATCACGATATTGTTAATGGACACACATGCGTTAGAGGTAATAACCCTATAGATATGTCTAGGCGCCCAGTCCCGCATTCCTACGCCTGCCTACGCCTGTCTCGAGGGCCAGGCTCCCCCTCTCTACAGCTACTCATCCCAGGCCGCTTGCTCTCAGCACCCCTCCCCCGGCTCCACCTCACTCACACGCTCCCTCACGGGTCTCCTTGCACACAACCACACCCAATCAGGGGTCTTTCTATACGGGCTCTCTGTACGAGGGGGACTCCCCATATTCTTCTGCCGTGTGTCCCGTAACGCTAGCGCTTTTTGTTGGACCGAAATCTTCCCTGGAAAATCGGGAGCGCCCAGGCGGCGCAGCGCACCGCCACTACTCGCATTCCCTACCATAACAGGACCCGCCTTCGCACTTTGTTGAGCTTACTGTGCTTCCTCGCTGTGTTTGTTTCTTTTTGTGTGTGCGTGCTGTCTCGCACGCTTTGCCCTTTGTGTCTTGGCAGCCACCAGGGCAAGCGCGGCCTAATCAGAGAGCACTGATTGCCATGACTTGAGACGGAGAGCTCTTGGTGAGGTGTACGTGGTTTGCAGCGTGTTCCCCCGTAGTCCCATCAAGCAGTGAAGCATTCACCAGGTTCTCGCACCAAAATGTCCCGAGGTCAACAGATGCGTGAGATAACGATCGCGAATATTGCCGAATGCGGAGAATGTGTGTACTACGGGTTTGTGTGAGACGATGGTGTGTATATAACAAACAGATGCAGAGAAAAGAGAAGAGAGAAGAAAGAAAGAAATGCACACGCATATATATATAACCCCCAAACTATGAAACCATGAAAAAAATAAATTAAAACCCAATACCCTCTTCACTTCTTCACCATACCCCATCTGTCATAGGCATAGAGACCGACCATGGTGCACAGTAGTCCCAGGCCCTGGTTGGCGTTGACGGACTCCCTCTCCCAGACGAGAGCCATCGCAATAACAACAATTCTCTTCATAATGTTGGCAATGGAGTAGTTCACAGGAGACACTAAACCAATCAGGTGGAACGCAAGCATCGCCTGACAAAAGTGGGAAACACCGTGCAAAACGAACAGCAGCATGATCGTCACGTTGATGTCTCGGAGCGTCAGCGTCTCGTTAGTGTATTCCGAAAACAAGTACACGGGCAGCGTCAGGGTGAATCCAATCATCGAGCAGTAAAACAAAATCGTAGTCTTGTCAATCTTCTCGTCCTCGTCCTCCTCGTCATTGGTGGTGAATGACGCATTACTCCTTGTTGGTAGGCCCTGTGGCTTCACGGTTAGAATCTTCTTCGCAAAGATGTTCTGGGAAACAAAGATCATCATTGAGATAAACGCATAAACCAAACCCTTGTTGAAGTTTGTGGACTCTGAAGCCTGTTGTGTCTTGGAAAAACACGTCAAGATAACACCAAACATTAGTGGGATCAATGTCAGATATGTAATGTTAGGATACTTGACGTGAAATGCAAATCTATAGGCCAGCACGGTGGAGAGTGGGGAGAGTGCTTTGACCGAATGCACAACACTGACCGGAATGACACTCGTAGCCTGGTGCGATGTGATGTGACCAACAAACTGGAACATGCCCATCGGCCCGACCTGCTTCAAAATCTTTTGGGTGGGCTGAAGCAAGTTCCACGTAGTATGCTGTGTGCGGAATTTGTCTCTTGATGGAATGGCACCGAGCGGGAACTGCTCAATCAACCACCGGTTGTTGTTGATGACGGCGAGTGTAATGAGACAGAACAGCGCACTGATCAGGAACTGCACCTCGGTAAGGGTAGTAGGATGTGGGAACTGCTTCAGAATCTCTTTTGTGATGTTTGATGATATAGCAGAAAAGAGGTACCACACAAAGCAGAAGCCAACAATCTTGATGTCAACAGGCGGAAGAAAGCGCTCCACACGCGCACGCACCGTATTACGGCCGGCCATTGTAAAGTAACGGTCATAGTCCTGCTTGCTGAGTGATGCTGACGACTTTGATGGCTTCAGCGGGGGCTGGAGCACATTGCGTAGCTGTGGCCATTTTCCCACATTATCGAGCTTCTTGAGCTCAGACTGCTCAAACTGCGACGTGCTCTGCGTGTGCGGGTTGTTAACCTGTACCGTGATCATGCTGTGGTATTAGATGTGTCTCTGGGTCCCCTCTGATATCTGTAATGGGTGTGATGTACTTCTATGGTTACAAAATAAAAAGCACGTGCCTGAAATGTGACGAAAGGAAAACACAAGATGTGGTATCAAAGCGAGTGGACAGCCGGTCAAGTTGGCAGAAATGGACGGGTAAAAAACACCAGTAAAACAAAAAACGGTAGCAGCCAAGAACAGAGTCCGGAAAGAAGGGTAAGCGAGTGTGTGGAAGGTCTCAAAAAGATCGCTGGGGCCCTGTGTTTATACAAAATGCCTGGTCTGCCCTCTCAGCTCACAAAATTGAGAAAAAGGGGATGAAAATTGAAAACCTGTCGTTTTCCTGTTTTTTTTCTTTTTTACCCTCCATTATATAATATAAAAAAAGAAAAAAAAGGGGCATTTCTTTATTTGGCAGGCTGGCTCACCTGTGGTGCGCAGTAACTGCCTTTTCAGGAAGAAACAAGGCGAAAATTCTTTATATGCCTAAGAGACGTTGGATAATGGGAGCCTCCGGGACCAGGAGGATAAGAACCAAACGGCTCGTGCTTGCCTGCCCCCCGGGCGCTCGTGCCGTTGCGAGTTGTAGTTCCGGCCCCATCACTCTGGATAACAGGGCGCGCTCACGCACCCCCTGATGCTCGCGACTCCTGTCGATCCCTCTCTACTTGTAGCACGGGGCCAGCGCGGTATTCTTGTATATATCTCTATATAGATTATAGATACGCCAATTGCGTTTAGCAGTCGTGGGTCATGCTAATGACTCTCTATACTTGGCCTCTCTCTCCTCCTCCATCTTCTTCAACTTTTTCTCCGTCTTACTCTTGGACATGCCGTTACCGTGGAACTGGTGTGACAGGTGCTTGAATGCCTCCTTCTCGCTCAGCTCTCGGCCAAGTTCATCGTAGTGCTTGATATTCACCTCCGGATTGTAGTTTTTGAGACGCTCAGCCATATCCCTCGCATTCTGCCTTGACAGGAAGGTATCTGTCTGCTGCTGGATGTACTCCTCCTGCTTCTCCTTGGGCATTCGCTTGACATGTGGGTCGCTCCGAAGTGAAGCTTCATACTCCCGCTTTTCAATATCATATCTGATCGTTCTCAGCTCCAGATCTCTCTTAATCTCCTTGGCTAATCTCAAAGACTCAAGCTCGGCTTCGGTTGTCTTCTTAACAACTTCCTTAGACTCCAAAAAGCTTAGTACAGACCCTATACCAGTGGTAAAGTTCACCTCATACTTCGAACCTTCAGCATTCTCTTCTTGGGCCAGCATTGGCGTGTCTTTAGGCTGTTCATCTTCGATACTCGAAAATGAAATGCCAACCTTATCTTTCTGATCTTCGGCCTCCTTTGCAGTGATCGTAGCCAAAAACTCGGAATTCTCATCTATAACAACACCAGCGTCCTTCACCTCATCAATATCCATGCCATTCACTTTCTTCTCTTCAATTTCAATAGCAAGCTCCTCTGGAGTTTTGTGCTTCTCCCGCTTCTGATTTCTGCTTCTTTTCAGTAACAATTGGGAACGAAGTTCATAGTCATCTTCAATATCATTATCATCGTTTTCTAATACCACTGGTTTTAACACAATATCGCCATCTTCGTCTATAAATTCCCTGTTTCTGGACTGTTCCTTGGCATGCCTCTTCTTCAATTTCTTCATCTTGATCGGTTTGGCTTTAGCATAATCCAAAAGCCCTTCTTGACCAAAATCGTCATCAAAATCTTCCAAACTAAATTGAAGTCTCTTCTTCTGAGTGGTATGAGATCCTTCTGACGTCAACTCTATGTTTGGTTTGGATATACCAGAAAGCTTAATTTCATTTCCACTCAAAATAAAACCATCATCATTATGGTCATCCATCAACTCTTCTTCACGTAACTCGAACCGTGACTTTTGACGTCCATTGATATCAAATTTGTTGGTCCTTAGTTTCTCTGTCATTTCTTTCTCAAGCTTATTTTTACGGACAAGCAACTCGGATTCTAATTCATCTTGGTAATCATCATCATCATTAACCTCCTTGTCCTTCAAAGTAAGAATGATGTCATTACCAGCAACAGAGTCAAGGTCCATAATGTTGTGTGAAACCTTCATACCTGAAAGGTCTTCATCATATTCGTTAGGTTTGGAAATTTTGGTTTTCTTCACTACTTTAGTTAGTGAGGCTTTTGTAGGAATATTCGATAGCCAGTTAATTGAATCCTCTGTCTCTTCTTCATTATCGAGAAGGCACCTTGCCAGGTTTAATTTACGGTTCTTCTCGGCTTTATGTTTTGCGATATCAAGCCTCTGCCGTAATCTTTCCTCTTTTTCCTTGGTACTCTGTGCAGCTTGGTACTGTTCAGTTGACTGCTCTGTGGATATTTGAACATGGTTCTCCTCGATTGGTTTCATTCCAAGAGATATTCGGAGCTTGTTCGTCTCGCTTAGTGACAGAGATTCACTGTCATGCTCCTGTCTTAGTGCATTAGTAGCGGTCTCCACCGGAATCGGTTTCATACCAAGGGAAATACGAATCCGGTTCGTTTCCTCAACAGAGATTGATGCTTCACTCATTTCGGGTGCCTGCTGTGATTAGATCTTATAGCGACTTAAAGCGGTACTTTCTGTTTGTTCGCAGTCATTAGAGGCCCCCTTTAACTGACTTTTCACTTTTTGATAGGTGGTGTTCGGATGTTTTTGGCCATTAAGTCCACATGCCTAGTCTCTTGAACTGGCCCCGAAGTTCCCGAGGCCCAAAGCCCATACTAGTCCCTCTGACGGAGAAACTCGACGCTCGGAAACTAACGGACGGGAAAATGGACAAAATAGGTAGCCCCGTACGGAACATGACGATCAATGCATAATAGCCAAAAAGATGAGTACAGCGCTTTTCTTCATTTAAAAATTCAGGTCGATCTTCATATGTTTTAGTGGAATGCCATATTGAATAATATTTCACTGCTTTCTATTTAACGACACCCTGGTCCGGTTCCCCCTCCAATTCTCCCTCTCCTCCTACTCTCCTACACCATAATTGCTGCAGCAAGCTCAAGCACTACAATAGTACCACTTGGCTGCTGAACGTCCCTCATCACCAGCTTTTACGCACACATACGCTATTCACAATGGGAAAATCTGAAGAACACAGCACACGTACCAATCAAGTGAGCCAGGAAGATATTACATCATCACACTCGGCTCAGTCGGTACATGAAGATGAGGACAGTGTTAACTTTGAAATTGATGAATCTGGGCTTCTGACATTCAAACCAGAGAGTATACTGAAACCAAGCAACTGGGCACTTAAGAAGAAAATTCACCACACTATTCTCTATGGTATTGTCACATTCTGCTGCCAGCTTGGGTCCACGTCTTTGTCGTCTTTTAGATTCTTCACACTCATGTCAGAACAGTTCGGCATCTCGAAAGAAGTCACACTTTTAACGAATACGCTCTACATTATTGGTATTGCTTTGGGTCCAATGTGCTTTGCGCCAATCTCTGAGGTCTATGGCCGTAAGATCGGCGTCTTAATTCCCTTTCTTATTTCTGGTGTTTTTACTTTCACCACAGCTACGTCTTACAATGTTGCAAGTCTCATGATTTTTAGATTCTTATCTGGTTTCTTCTCTGGTGCTCCTATCGTCTCTGCAGGTGGTGTTCTCGCAGACATGTTTGCTGATCCAAGTGTTAGAGGCCAATTTTTGGCATTGTATGCCCTTTTTGTGTCTCTTGGTCCATCTTGTGGTCCTACAATCTCTTCACTCTTGATGCATAGCAGACCAAATGATGATATTGGCGCATGGCGTATCCCACTTTACTTTTCAGGACTCCTCACATTTGCCATCTACTTTACATGTGAGCTTACACTGGAAGAGACATATGCTCCAACCATTCTCACACGTCGTGCTCGTGCCATGAGATTGTCTACCCGTAATTTCAGCATTCATGCCCCACAAGACATGTGGAAACTTGAAATCAAAGACGTTGTTAGACTTCATCTTGTTAGACCGTTTGCCATGTTGTTTACTCCAATTGTTTTCATCATTGTCCTATATGCTAGTTATGTCTTTGGCGTTTTCTACCTTGTTATTAACGGTGTTCCAGACTCTATGAAGACCATGAGAGGTTGGTCAGGAACAGTCACCACACTTCCAAACATGGCATTCTTTCTTGGCACATGGACTGGTTGTCTATGTAACATTCTGTTTGCAAAGCGTTTTTCAAGAAAGATCAAAGATAATGGCGGTGTGGTTATCCCAGAGGAGCGCTTCCCGTTGATGATGTGGCTCGGATGGTTAATGCCTGCTGGTATCTTTATCTTTGCCTGGACAAACAAACCAGAAATCCATTGGATTGTCCCGTGTATTGGAATTGCTTGTATGGGATGCGGTTTCCTCATTCTTTTCCAAGGTTGTTTGAACTACCTGGTAGACACATACACCAAATATGCCGCATCTGCCATTGCAGCGAACACATTCTTGAGATCCGTCTTTGCGTCTTCTTTCCCATTGTTTGTGTCTCAATTGTTCCAAAACCTTGGTGTTGGTTGGGGTGCTTCTCTAATTGGATTCATTGCTCTTGGTATGTTGCCAATTCCATTCATCTTTTACAGATATGGTGCTGCCATCAGAGCCAAGAGGACCTACAATGGCATCTGATCTTTTTCTCTTCCTTTACTCTTTTGCTCGCTCTTATTTACTCTCCCCAGACTAGTACTTTCACTGATTTATAGATTAATAATGATTTTCGTATAACTTTCTAAGCTGCAGGCTGTAAAAGATTTTTGATAGATTCCTTGATATCAGATTAGGCTGGTAGAATACTCATTTGTGCCCAGCCTTCTACAGCCAAAGTCTAGAAAGCCATTTAGTCGCGAATTCAATGTTCCCTCCAAGATCATCATCACCCCGCATAATCATCAAAATCAAAACACTCGATAAACCTAACCTTTTCTTCCCATTGTTGACGTATAAAACCGTTTGGGGCCCATACCGAATATTACCAGGCATCACTTGGAACCAATGGCGTTGAAGACTGTTCTTTTGGTCTTTCTTGTATTATTAACAAGGCCTGTCTTCTGTACATTGTACCACGAGTGCTTTCCCTTCGGTCCTAACAGCCACGGATCAATTACAGTACAAAACGACTGGAATTGGAGATCAAGTGCCTTATTTTACAACTCTAAAGATGTATGGAGAACTGATATACCCATATTTATATCAGAAGATGAATTCCTGTCGCCAAACTGGGGTCAGAAGTTTGGAAAGTGTACCAGTGATCTTTATGCTGCCAAGCGTTGTCCACACGAAGAGAAGTTTCTTCTCCACTATCTTTGGACAGGGGAATTTGTTCCTGCTGATAAATCCAATAGGTTTATTCTTGCAGGACGATCATACAAGTACATAGTCAAGGATAAGGAACCAGTAGTGGTGTGCGTCATGATGTACCAGGATTCAAAGAATGGAGCAAATGAAAGAAAAGCAGAATTCATTACAAAGAACTCTAGTGCTTCATTATACGCTGAATTACAAAAAGATTTCAGTTTCATACTCCTCGAGCTTATACTTCTTTGTTTGCTTGCTCTTTCTAGCTACAAACTAATATGCTATAGCCACAAACAAGGTTATAGTAGGACATTGCAGGATATCCTTGGAGAAGCATCACTCCTCATTAGCACCACAACAACAATTCCTGCTCTAATTCGCCTTGCCGCAATTTCTTTCACTTCCAAGAAAGTTGGTGATTCCACTATCTCTGCCAAAGCTTTCCTCAAAGATGGAAGTTTTATAACATTTGCTCGTGACATTTGGATGCTTGTTGTGTTACTAGATTTGGTTGTGGCGATTTCAAAACAGGTTGGGGGATCATTGAGACAGATCGCCATTACACGCTGTCGGAAGCTCATTTACGCATCCATTTCCATCTTCATTCTGGATATGGTTATTCCTCTGGGACCTTGCAGCCACTACATACTATGTTCTTTTGTGAAATTGATGGTTATATTATCAGGGCTGTTAATTCTGATGTGCTCCATCAAAGTCTGCAATCGGATGGATAAGGTAACATCGTCGCCGACTGACCGGAGTATCTTCAAAACTATAATTGCATCTATATTTCTGGGAACCCTTTGTCTTTGGCTTCTTATTCCCATTTACAAATCCACCTTGATTGTCTATCATCTCATCTTACCAAGCAAGATACAGTTGTCCAACTGGCTCCACTTGAATCAGCTATTTTTAAGGGTGGTACCTGCATACCTGATCCAGTCACGATGTACCATACTCTTGTGTCGTATCTCAGGCTTGACGTGCTGCTATATTGCCTTGGTGCTGAAACTTGGGGCTTGGGTTTTGGACAAAGAATCCAGATCCTAACATCTCCAACTCTGCTTGCTTTTGAAGGCATCAAAACTATAGACAACTCCTAATACAACATCCATGTAATGATAGTTACAGGCCTTGTAGAAAAGCTTTATAAATTTATCTCCTACACGTTTTGGGTTTTGCACCTCCTTGAATCTATTACCATGTGAAAGACTACGATATTTGTTAGTTCTATAAAATCCGGTATAGTGTAGTGGCTATCACAGTTCGCTCTCACCGAGCAGACCGGGGTTCGATTCCCCGTTCCGGAAACTAACTTTTTTTTGTTATGCAGCATTTTGACGGGAGGATATGTGATTCTTGAGTCTTCTTAATCTCCAAAACTTCTCATTGAATGAACAAAATCGATGAGCATTGATTCCTAATGGGTCTCACAGGCTATGACTAAGATGCCAAATATGTGCCCCTTACCATCCCACTTGATCTTGCCTTGCATTGTTCTTTGGCTCGGCAACGTACCGTATTATCAATACTAACTCTTTCCGGAATCAATGGTCCAAGACCAAACACAGACGGACTGTAACAGAAAATACAACACGAGTAAATAATCTAATTTTCGGGAAGCCTACAAGGTTCATGACATAGTGGTGAACCCTTAGTTTTAGGCAAATGCTCAATTTGTAGACTATTAACCTCGCGAATACCACCATCTAGATTTTCTTAGACTTCGCAAATGCTCTATCATATATTGTTCCTTGCTTTAGCTCAATTCCCAAAATACCAATTGCAGTATAAAGGGATATCTCGAAACCGAATGAAACTCTTTTTATCACTTTTGTTACCAGCACTGGCAACTGTCGCCCGGGCTGCCGTAGAGATGCGTTGCATGGGCTTTGAGACTCCACGGGATGGGTTCGCCACATACCTCCAGACTCAGAACATTGGTACCACGGACACATCAGTATTAATGTACCACTTAGCCGATGTTGGAGATACAAACATTCCCATGATTGTTACAGAGGAGATTCTGGCCTCAGAAGAGAATGGGTTCACCGTGTGTACACAGCAAAGATTCTCCCAAGGGCTGTGTGAAAGCAAAGAGCTGGGACAATTCATTTTCAAACAAACGAACAATGTTGAAGACAAGATTATAAACACAAAAATTGGACATGGTATTGATGCCACGTATGATGTTCAAAAAGAGGGTATTTATTGTGTTGTTGTTTACCAAGAGGGCGCTTTAGATGTGACAGGTCTCAAGTATATTGAGAGCCACTGGTATGGATACATCTCCTTAGATCAATGGGAATCACTAAAGATTTTATTTGTTTTAAGTATTCTTCTCTTGATTTCCATCAATGTTGTCAACTATATGTTTAAAGAATCAACGAAGGGCTGTATTGGCACCTTACTAGACGATGTTCGAGCTATTTTCGTTCTACAAGCTCTAAACATTGTATTGAAGTGCCTTATTCTTGGTTCCATCATGAAAGGAACTGATTCTGAGTTTAAACTAATCAACCCAGTCATTGTCAGTGATCAATTATACTCCATCCTATATATAAGCTTGTTCTATAAGCTCAGCATTGGTGTATTTGGAATTAACAGAGAAAAGCTAAATCCAAACAACATGGAAACCAAGTTCAAGATTCTTTTAGGACTCTACGCATCGGCATCTTTCATTTTGGCCTTCTCACCATTTTTGCAAAACTTCGCCGGTATGTTCCCTATGATTCTCATCAGTGCCTTCATTGTGAGCGTTGCTTGGATCCCAATGGTTCTCATTATGTTGAGAAATGCCAAGGCCACTGAAAACGAAATGGTAGACCCGGTATTCTCACGTAACTATAAGCTCTCCAGAATGTTTGTCATTTGGATTCCTGTGGCCTCAGGATTCATATCATTGCTTGGCCAGCTTGTTGTTCAGTTGAACAGCGGCCCCGCTATTTCTGTTTCTGGTCCTCCTGCCTATGCCCTTGAGTCACGATTTGCTCACTCCATGGAAGTCAGTATTTCACAAAGCTTCTGGTTTGTTGTGTTGAAGCACTTATCTGATTTCTCAATGTTGGCTATCCAGTGGTCGATTATCATAATTTGGAGACCGCAAATGCTCGAGAGAACAGAAGATATCCACTCCCATGAGCTTTCTGATGCCCCACATGGTTCATTAAAGCTCATGGGAGTGGATGAAGAACGTACCATCTAAGGCATAATGTACGAATTATATATAAATAGAATTTTGTCAGGCACTTGAAGGAAATGACAATTTTACTATTTCATTATTGTTGTAAGCGTGAAACTTGACGTTAATACCCCAGCATAAACATATGATATCCGCAGCAACAATTATAACCATAATCTATCTATTCTAGTTTACTTCGAAGTTTTCAAGCAAAATTCTTTCAAGATTGCTATATACGATATTATAAAATGCAATGCATGTGTCAACTCAAATCCAAATTTTTCTGCCAACCACATTCCACAATAGGAATAATAGTACGGGGATCCTTCACCTTGGAACCTGATGTAAAACGAAAAGGAAGGAAGTTAAATCAAATGAAACACAGGTATAGTTAATAATGTACACGGTGAGTTGTTCTTTTCCGAAGAAACAACGAATAAGAAACAAAAGAGAAATTGTGGGGGTTCATAACAAAAAGGGGAGCACGTCGTAGTAAAAGTGATAAATGTATGTGTGAAGATGGATAGTTGGTCAAAAAGGTATAAATGCAGAATGTTTTAGATTTAGTTCTTAGACTTCTTTTCTTTCTTTTCCTTCTTTTCCTTCTTCTCCTTCTTCTCCTTCTTTTCCTTCTTCTCCTTCTTGGATTTCTTCTCTTCCTCCTCATCGGACTCATCTCTCTTTCTCTTCTTATCCTTCTTCTCCTTCTTATCCTTCTTCTCCTTCTTCTCCTTCTTCTCCTTCTTCTCCTTCTTTTCCTTCTTCTCCTTCTTGACCTTCTTCTCCTCATCCTCAGACTCAGACTCATCGTCAGAGTCGGCACCCTTCATGGAAACATCAGCAGCATCGGCATCAGCGTTGTAAGCCTGTGCCTCTGTGATCTCAACCTTCTTGTACTCACGAACAACCTTGGCAGTAGTTCTCATGTCTCTACCCTCAAGAGCAGAAAGACGGGACTCAACCTTGGCTCTAACATCGAGACCAATCTCACCAGAATCATCTCTGTCTTCAGCTAAGGCATCATATCTGAGAGCAACAGCAGCCTTAGCAGCAAGAACACGAGCAATCTTACCCTTGTTCTTACCACTGGCTTGACCAACAAGAGAAGCATGGTAGAGCAAGCCATACTTTGGTGTGTCATGCTTAGTCTTCAAGGCCCTGAAGAGGGCCTTCTCGGCACCAAGAATCTGGATGGTTGAAGCTGGGGCTTTGGCCAAAGATATCAAGGAGCCAGAGTGGGCAATTAGTCTGGCACCAATGAGCTCACCAACAAGGGCAGTAAGGTTTGGAGCAATGGCTCTCATACGGGAAGAGAGGTATTGGGAGAGCTTCTCACGGTATTGGGAGAACTCAACAATCTGGTCAGCGAGAGCCTTGATGTTAATCAAGTCAAGCTCAGTAATTTCTGTACCCATGGAAACCTCAGCAGCAGTCTTAACACGCTCTTCGGCGTCCTCTGGCAAGATCTCGGAAAGATCAGTGTCGGCACAGTTGGATCTAACACCCATGGCAAGGATAATTCTAGCGTAAGCAACTGAGTCTGTGATGATCTTAGCGAGTTCTGGGAAGTGCCATCCGTACCACTCCTTACAACGCATAGCATAGGTGTTGAGCTCCTTGTCCAGATCGTCAAGAAGGGCAATGGCCTGGATGATCATAGTGTCAACCTTGTCGGCAGAAAATTTAAGTTTGTGACGACCAATGGAGTGTGCAAGACCAAGAGACATCTTTGACAAGTCATTATCGGAAAGACCTGGTAAGAGCTCTGGCAAATGCTCGCGGACGGCTCTGTAAAGGTCCAATGTGACAGCGTCAGAGACAACACTGAGGTTAAGGCCAAGCTTGTTGATGGCGTTTGCAAGCTTAGTCTCAGAGACAACGAGGGTAGCCTTCTTGTCAGCCTTGACACCCTCCAAAAGAGACTGAAGCTGGACAGAAACCTTACCGTCAATGATAGAGTTGACCTCCTCGAGGGCGTTGGCAGCAGAGGAGAACTTAGAGAAGGCACTCACCTTGAACTGAGACAGAACTTTCTCAGAGGAGTCGAGGTCTGCAACGAGGGTGGAGGACTTGTAAATCTTCTTGTCCGAGGCCTTAAGCAAGGCATAACCGGCAGCGGTTTCCGTAAGAACGTAGGCCATTTTGCTGGTGTTGGGTGTGGTGTCTTTTAGAGCCTGTTCCTTCTGGTCCCTGAAGAGAGATGAGCTTCTTTTGCCTGTTTTTTCCACCACATTAAAACCGTGAAAATTTTCTAAAAGCGCAAAAAAAAAAAAAACATTATAATAAAAAAAAAGCAGTAAGAAAAAGAGCGCCAAATCCCAATGCGGTAATGAGAAATAGTGCTTGCGCTATTTCGCGTAATCTCATCACGTGCAATCCTGCCCCAGTGCAAATCTCTCAATAAAGAAATGTATTTCCGCAAGCTTGCCGAATCAGGGAATATTGAGAAAAACAGGCGGGCACTGAAATCATAGGAGCTGCGCCACTCACTGTATACAAGAAATTCCCATGTTAACTGAGAGTTAGCGGGTAAACAACACGATAACTTCACCACACATCAAGCAGAAAGACTGTTTTGCAACCCTTACTCGGCACCTGTCAATATCCTTATACAGTAAAGCACCAAGATGTCCACGTCAGCTTTACCGCCGGCCTCACGCACGAGAAAGCGTCTCAAACACGAACACGAACTGCACACAACACACATTGGAGAAGCATCGACGTCGTCTTCGTCGTTTGCTTCCTCAACGGCTTCAAACTCGGCCTCTGATAGCGATAAAGATAGCACGGAACCTTCTTCAGCCAACTCGAACGACTTTGTTGGCTCTCTCATCGTCAAGCCAGGCTCACCGTCGCTCGGAAACGACTTTTTGACGGCTCATCACATATTTGGCGACTACGTACGCAAGCATGAGATACCACGGAAGGTCTTTCACAGCTCCATAGGCTTCATCACATTATACTTATACACACAAGGAGTCCAGAAGAATATCTTCTCAGCGCCCTTTACCGTGGCCTTTTTGGTCATAATGGCGCTAGACCTGATCAGATTGAGATCAAGAAGATTTAACTATCTCTACTGCCAGGTTGTCGGCTTCCTCATGCGTGAAAAGGAGGTCCAAGGTTACAACGGTGTGTTGTGGTACCTTCTAGGTCTCGACTTCTCCTTCACTTTCTTCCCAAAGGACATTGCTGTACTTTCAGTGTTGTTACTTTCGTGGTCTGATACCGCTGCCTCTACATGTGGTCGTCAATGGGGCCATCTCACCCCAAGAATTGCAAGAAATAAGTCCCTTGCAGGTTCCGCTGCTGCGTTCCTTGTTGGACTTGCCACCAGTTACCTCCTGTATGGATACTTCATCCCGGCTTATTCCCAATTCAATGAACCAGGTTCCATCTATTGGACACCTGATACCAGTAAATTGAACATTCACATTTTATGTCTTCTCATGGGTTTTGTTGCTGCAGTTTCCGAAGGTATTGATATATTCAACTGGGATGATAACTTTACTATTCCAGTGCTCTCAAGTGTCTTTGCCTATGGTGTTATTACTCTCTTCCGCATTTAAACATATGAAGCCTCACACAACCACTCTTTTATTCTAGACGACCATCCACATTCACATCTTTGCCAAGACATATTGGCTTATCCTATTATGATGAACATTTCAAGATGTGTAAACGCACATACAATACCCATACACTTAATCATTTATTCATCGTTTATTGCACTCCTTTTAATAAGACTTGAATATATATATAGAGATTGCAATGTAGCATTGCTGGATTAAACTATCCAAAGCTGCACAGGCTAACATAGATACACATGGAGGGAAAACAAAAACTATACTAGTGTTCTACAGCTCAGAGCATTGTAGCTTCATGAATCTCTCCATTACAATATACATATGATCTTAACCAAAAGATGTTTACACAATTAAAACCACACACCCATCAACAAAACATTTAGTAGAAGGTGGTTGGTCTCTTGGCAGCGTAGATGGCCTTGATCTTCTGGACACGGTGTGGCAATGGGAACTTCAAATCCTTGGAAAGGAACTGCTTGACGTACTGTCTCTTGACGTCATCAGTCTTCTCAAGCTCAACAACCTTGAGGATGTGGATAGATCTAAATCTGGCTCTGTGACGAGCAGCCAAGTCCTGGTACATGGTCTCAACGGCACCAACACGGGTGACGTCTCTGAACTCCTTGTACAAGTTGTGGGTACCAGATCTGGAGTCATAACGAATCCAGATACCGAAGTTCTTAACCTTGGTTGGGTGAGCCTCGGAGATCTCGTTGACAGAGACAATCTCACCAGAAGCTCTCTTAACCTTGTGCAACTTCTGGAGGAAGTACCAGTAACGAGATTTAGCAACAACAACGTTTGGAGCAAAGATTCTCATACGGTACAACTTTGGCTCCGGAACGGACTCGGTTGGAAGACGACGACCAATAACCTGATATTCGTTAAGACGAGACACTAAAAAAATTTGTTAGTAACTGTTTCAGTGCAAATGAAACTTGAAAACAAATTATTCAGGGATTTTCAGCAAGCAGAGATATAAAATCACAGTATGATTGTCTTTTTGTGAATGTGATGTGTGAGTTACTGTGTACGTTGATGCTGGTCGATGGTCTCAATACAGTCAAAAAAAACCTGCTTCTGGACCTTTGAAATACAGTACTCTCCACGCAATAAAAGACGTAACATTCTCCAATAGTGTGATTAATGTGCATGACAGTGAACTGTTCTTCAGCCTAATACTGTCTTGGTGGTCCCGTTTCGTTCTCATTCTTCTTCAATCAAATGTAACTCATTGACAACAACTCCGGTTTAACTTGAGTATTTTGTAATATTGTGACATTGTGACAATCCTCTTCTGAATGCAAATCCCATACGTTCATTCAATATGCCTCCTCTACTCACTTTTGGGTGGATTGATCCTGCGATGACAGCTTTACTAACTGTTGTGAGTGTTGCAAAAGCCAGTTTTTCACTTGTTGAAAATTGTTTGGCAAGCGCTCGCGACTCCACTCCACCCAACCACGACCGCAATTATTTCGTGGTGCTCAGATGTTTGTGTGTGTGATTATATAAGCAACCGCGGTTCTTCACCACTATACCTGGTTTGTGACACACATTTTGTTTTATATCCCACGCTACTTCCAAAAGACAGTCACTTCTGAGACCTGATGTAAATCACGTGCTGCTGATCAACAGCCCTGGGGCCTACTGGCTCTGCACTTTATCCAAGATGATGTAAGATGCAATAAGAGCATAATATAGACACTTATTATTCTGATTCTAGCTAATCATAAATTGACCATCTACAAGACTTATACAGAAGAAAGGAGAAGAAAAAAAAAATCATGATTCAAAATTCCTCACCGATTATTTCAACTTATGAGGATATAGTAATGACGTTCAAGATGGCATTATAAACAGTCAAGAAACCCTTTATAAGTGAGGTTGATCAAGATATCAACAAAAAGAAAGAAACTAAAGAAATAAATTGTTGGCAAATCAATTTTAGACAAAAACGTAAAAGCATTTTAAAGCTCCCAATAAAGAACGAAGCCGTCGATTCAAAGAATTGGCACATAAGTCTCCCTCGCTCGCCAACAAGAGATGACAGGAGAGACTAGACTACGAAAATGGCTTGTGGAGAGAATCAAGCCGCACTAGCAGACAAAATAACTGGAATCTGGTTATTAGGTTCAATAACTGCGTTTGTAGTCTCGCTCTCTTGATCCTTGTTGCTCTTGCTAATACCAATAGTTTTCATTGCAGTAGACCAAGCTTCACTAGTCAAATCAAGAGTGGAGTTGTAGGTTGCATTCAATGGTGAAACAAAAGAACCTGGAGCTTCTTTAGACAAGTTCCTATTAAAAACGTCAACCACATGGACACAATAGTTGTATGGCATTGTAATGACTTCCATCTTCTTGTTCATAATCACGGGGAGAGAACGCTTGGTTAAATTGTGAGACAAGAAAACACTCTTCTCAATTTCACTAGAATACTCGCCAGTCAATGGTTCGCCTTCTGGCAACCAAGCGTTACCCAAGGACTCCATGTAATTGTTAATTGGTCTTACAAGTGGGTCCATGGAACTTCTGAACAATGGCTTACCTTTGGTGTCGTACAAGTGTTCGTTGTAGTAAGAGCGGAAATCCTTAATCATCTTTCTGGATGGCGAACAGACATTGTTCTCCACTGCTGCTGTTGTCCACTTGGTTGACTGGTGTACAGTGTTGTTAGTCCATTGAGTAGACTTTTGGATGGCATCTGAAGCAGCAATGAATGGAGCTTCAACGGTGTTCGAGATATCTTTGTAACCAACAGTCTTGAGACACGGTGCCATGCTGTCAGAAAGATCCAACGTGTAGTTACCAACCATATCAACTGTCTCAAGAACTGGTTTCAAGACGCTCTGCTTGTGTACAAAGTCAGCAACTGGCTTTGAAACACCGTTGACAGTCTCAACACCTGGGAGCTTCTCGACAAATTCAACTGTCTCCTTGACCAAAGGGTAGGACATCAAATGGGTCGACGTGCTGTAGCCAGTGACTGAGACGGATGGGCCGGCAGTTTCTTGTGCATCAGCTGGGTTTACCTCCAATGGATCATCAGCTGGAGCACCAACTGCATGCTCTGGAGAGTTCGTTTGTTCTGGAGCTTCAGTCATTTTCGAGTTGTCTTTCTTGTGGCTGAAAAAGGACATGATTGTTATAGCAGTGAGGAAGTAATTTACAGCAAATTTAAACTGGAAAAACAGACTTTTAATATGATTTGTATATCAAGAATCTATATGCTTCAACTTTCATTATTTATACACAGCTCCCGTTTTTGTGTCAAAGGGAAGTAAGCCACAACGTGGTGAAAATGGCTCTGATCCGTGGCACAAACACAGAAGTAGCCTTCCGCACACTAACAAAACTCTACTACTTTCTCCGGGGAAATACCAAGCTGTGTTACTCCTTCTAGCTCACACAACAAAGATAACAGCAGTTTGAGTGAGCTTCACCACTATATTACGTACAACGACCTCATGCAAACCTACAGAGTATTAAAGACAAGTGCTCAACTTTTCAACCCCACAAGGATCAACAGATGCTCTAGGCATTGTATATATCAGCACGGATTAGCAGCTTAACATCTTATCTCGGCGTACATTTCAGCATTTGATTGCGCCCCTGTGAGAGAGAGGTCCTGTTGTCGTGGAAACGAAAATTTGCGGGCTTTGTTTACATTTCGCAAATGTAAAGCATAGATCACAGGCCGTATAACCCCATATTGTATCCCTCTTATCTGGCTGCTGTGACCCATATAGACACCACGAACTCTGAGACCTGCTTGTAACGAGATATATATACACACAGATGGAGCACGCACTTGCTACACTAGACACAGTGCCTGCTTCCTCTGTTAAAGAGAGTGCGCTAGTGCGTACGTTATCACTGGCCCCGGAGACGCTCTCTAACCGTCTTGCACAGATCATCGACGGCAAAGTCACCATGCGGAACGGCTATGATGCTGATGGCACTGATGACAGCTCCCTGTCACGAGACGAAGGGGGTTTTTCGGACCTGGCTAGCGGGCTGGCTGATGATGACACTGCATCAGACTCTGAAGACAACGAGGAGAAACTCGAAAAATTACTGAATTCTTCGGACACAAACACGATCCTTGACGACATGAAACTAAACCTTTCACCAAGTAAAGAGCTTCAGATTGCTGGTGATGAGGCATTTCCCTTCCTGCAAACTGAAGAGACAAAAATAGCCGATAATATTCTGGTGAATGAGTTCCCGTTGTTCCCAAACAGATTTGAACAGTCGGCCGTTATTGAAGATGAGCGTGCTCTCACAACCCCTGAAAAACGTGGATTTCATGATCTTGCCAACAGTGACTCGGAAGAGGGCTCGATCTCCAAGAGAACCAGAAGTTCATCCCGAATAACAACAGAAGAATTGGATTCTCTATCTCCAATAAGCAAGAAGATGCAACAGTTCCAAAATACAAGAAGCAGAATACCACTGCCAGTAGCACACATTGCAGTTCGTCGGTCTAAGAGATTTGAGCAAGTAGAAGAAGACAGAAAAACATGCTCGCCAAAGAAAATAGACATCACTTTGAGACCAGTACTCAAGATTAGAAATTCTTCTTTGAACTACATTGTTGACGCCTCATCTGGATTCCTTCATGACGCGACCAAATACGCCACGGAAATGAATTCATTGAACTGTGAAGGTGTTCCTATCCCTTATACTGCCAATGAACTTGTCACAATACCCATTAATGAACGAAGGGTTGCAAAGCACCAAAAAGCAGCACTATTAAGAGGAACGCCGTATAGGTCACCAAAGACCTCAGAAGACGCAAAAGTTGTTGGATTCTACTCCGAAGAACAGTACAAAGCATTTTTTGACCTTTCTACTGTTATTGAAAAGAAATCACGTGTGAATATAGAAAAAAGATTGAGATGGGCAGATAACCTTGAATGGTGATATTGGGTACATAATTTGATTCCATCTTAACCTTGCCCTTACTCTACACTTAATGACTTGACATGTTAATTTATATGATTGGAATGTGTACTCTTAAGTGAATAATTAATTAAATTGCGTGTATATTGCTTTTTCTTTCCGATTCCCTCTACTTGCTTTTATAAAAGAATCGAAAGAATCGAAACATTGTTACTACTACATCCAACTACAGGCAAATAATCGGTATATATATATATATATATATATATATATAATAATCAAAAATCTATTACCAGATAGTAATATGTAATGCCAAACATCAAAATTGATGTCCTCTTCAAGTGATTAAACCCTGATATGAATACTCATGGAGTGTATAACAATGATGAAGACATCACCATTGAATACCAATAGAAAGGAAAAGGCTTCGCAGCAGATATGAATATGTAAAAACAGTTGGTCAAAATGTCAAATAATGGCAATAAGAAATCAAAAAAACGCTGTTCAAAATAATAAGACGTCCTCAGAACATTTCAAATGCAAGAGGCATCGACAAAATGGAGAATAACCAGTTTCTGGAAGCAATAGCACCCGAACCCTCATACACGGAGGTAACAGCTGAAGACTCTGATGTCTCAGATGTCTTTGTGTCCTGCGTTGTAACTGCTGGAGTAGGAGCAACAGTGCCTTTGGTAGACTCTGGGGTAACAGTGTTAGTAACACCAGTTGTAGAGCACTCTTCACACAAGACAAAATTGTGATCACAGTGGTAATGACAGAGTCAGTTTCGGAACTGGGGGTGGCCTTAGTAGAAGTACTAGCAACAGCAGAACTCTTGTCCACAAAACATGTATAAGTACTAACAGAAGCCTCTGTGGAAGAAAATGTGTCCAAAGATGCTATAGTCTTACCGGAAAGCGGACAGTAGGTTGTGTATTCGGTGACAATATCTGATACAGTGGTAGAGATAACGATAATTCCAGTGGTGACAACAGACCCACTACACTTTCCCTCGGAACAAGAAGTAATATCAGCGACAGTTGTAGATGTACTATCAATTGAAGAATCTAACTTTTCTGTCAATGGACAGTAAGTGATGTACTCAGTGTGGATACCTTCAGATGTTGTGGTGACAACAGTGACACCAGTTGTGATACCAGTCTCAGAACACTTGTTGTTGAAACAGGAAGTGATAGTAATAACAGTAGTAGATAAACCACTGACAGAAACTGGAATTATAGTACTTTTGGTAGCCAAGGCACTGCTATAGTTGGTAGTTGGGTAGAACGAAACAAGACCAGTCTCAGTTTCACCATCAGAGTTGGTGAAAGTAGTGGTGTGCTCTGCAGGAACAGTAGCGTAGTTGCTAGCATCGGTGTTGATGGTGTTGGTCAAATGGCAGGATGAAACGTCTCTCTTTAACAACATTCTAGATGTTTTCCCATCAGAATGGGTAATTGTAACAATAGCATCATTTGTGTATGGAGAAGCAGCGGTGGCCTGAGCGTAGACAGAAAGCACCAGCTCGGAGCTTTTCTCAATGGCACCATGGTAAGTTGCAGCCAGAACCATAAAGCTAGTGTGTAAAGAGAAGAAACCCTCATCTATTTCAAGTTTGCTGTAATAGTAGAAGGTTAAGAGGAAAATCTAAAGGCTGTTGTAGAAAGATATGGGACTGCTATGCTTAAATATATATTAATTTTTTTGACAGGCTTTCCAATTCCGTGTCATAAGATTTTGTCTCTCAGTGCACTTCAGGATTTACTTTTCATTTCATGCAACAGTTACATCAATATTGGCATTTTCAAGGTATCATAAATGGAAATCTGATCACTATTTGGATGTAAAAAGTGTGGTATGCCCTTATACAGACATGGAAATTGCTATAATCTGTGATGAGTATGCGTCTTGGTGACAAGGTTAGAAGGCTCGATGTGTAAATCTCACTACTGTTTTAGAACATCCATGAATACTATTTAGCAAACTTGCAATTGAGAAAATAGAATTATCGACATACAAGTTTCAGAGGTCACTCTTTCATGCATTCAACAAATTTAAACAATAACAGTATAAAATGAATTCTTGTTATTGCTGACGCTTGTGTTGTACTATTGAGGTTTAAAGATCTGAAAGTGAAAAATGACCCAGAAAAGCATCACAGTATAGGGTTTCAATGATACAATCGATATTTTGGATGCTTTCTCTTAATCAATGGAAATTTAAGTGTTCTTGCGTGAGGTACGATATTTGGGTGAGCTTGGGGCACTGGCCATAGCGCAGAACATCACGGTGATCAATGATAGATGTATGATTCAAGCTATTTCAGGTACCTGTTTCAGGGGCACTTCCCATTCAGGATATGACGAAAAGACAACCAGAATACTAATGAAAATATGGACCCTGCACTACTACCTTTGTGTTTTATCTAAAACTCTCTTTTGACATCTTATAGTCGAGGTTTTGACATTCAGTGAAGGTAAGGTGACATGCTACGAAAAAAAGGTTCACATATCTTCTGAAACATATACCACAAGGGTGCATTAAGAACCTCAAGAACTAGCACATCTTTGAATCATCTACTTCTAAGCGATCTCTTGATACTTGTAAATGGTGTACTCCACCCAAATAGGAAGTATACAAATCGATCAATGACGAAGAGTTGTAAAGCTCAAGGCTGCGGTTCCTTATTTAAAGATCAACGGACCGATCTGAAGAAGTATTCTTCTCTCTGAAACATGACTACTAAGAACTGGGCGGAGGGGAACTATAATCCATATTTTTGTGGAATCAAAGGTAGAGTGGTTCACTGGAAGTCCCAATACTGTTTTGTCAATGTCTACGCTCTTCATATCCTCTTTCTCTATACTGCCTGCCTACTGTCTTTGTGAAATGCTCTTTTTCCACATTTAATTAATCCTAAGACACTGAAGATCTGTAGCACTTGGTTTAGTATGGTATATGTGTCCTTTCTTTTGATTATATATTTATTCGTCTTTTTCACGCAAATTTTGATGCTTCGCTTGACATGATCTTCGCAAGTGAGGGGGAGTCAATTAAGGCACATAGAATTAATTGTGAGGGGTACCGCTATTTGGTGCTCTCTTGGAGTTAAAAAAAGAGGCATTCCTGATTTACTAGGATATAATCCCGAGTTCTTTTCTTAATTATCTTGAATCTAGTAGATCTCAAATATGAGAGTGCCGCGTTCTTTGTCTTAGACACACAGCTCAAAAGTGCTACATCATTTTTACCTAAAGTCTTGTTTGGTGGATATCTCGGCAATATCTAACATTGATCCATTCTTATAGAAACAATGCAACAGACTTTGTTCTTTAATTCATAGCATCGAACAATGTCATTATGAACTTTTCCGTTGATCTGCTCCATAAAAAAATGTCTTCTGCTGAGTAAGTTGCAATCTCTCCCTCCCCCTGTACCAAAAGAATAGCCTGTCATTCATGTAAAACTCTACTGCGATAAGCATGCAAAAAATTCTGCACATCCAGGATGCACGTTCTATTATTTTTCAAGTCATTAGAAACCATTCCTAAGAGATTAATAGCTAATCTCAAAGTCCAATACTTTGCCTATATGACTTAAGGTTACTTACTCCATAGCCCATCATGCCTTAATTGCCCGTTCACGCCAAAATCATGTGTCTTTCCGCAGATATGACAAACTTCTACCCATATTTACAACCGCACGTACCACAAAATGGATAAACGTATTGTTTGGGTCTGCATTATGATTATGGGCTACTCAATTCTAGGGAAGCTAATATTTTGGTGCCTTGAAATTGTTGGGTTAAATAAAGGGTATGTAGATCTGCTAATTAGTAAGACTTTTACTCTCCTCAATCTTGCTTATACACAGATATTGCTTCCCTGAATAAACCTGAAGGGCAGCCTTTACATCCTTTGTGCTTTTAATAGCTTGACCCTCACATCTCACTACCCTCTGACCACAAAGATTGTCCCACGTTTTGGTGGAGTTGGTGGAGATCTTCAACAAGGACCCCAAAAATCTTTAGACGAAGGTCGTTCGCTAATGCATCTCGATGCAAAGAACCTGCTCTTATGCATTGTTGATTTCTGGATCGTGTCCAACTGGGAGAAAAACTGGAAAACTCCCCCGCTAGTCTGCTTACTTCTGTTATTCTAGGAAATGATTCAGTACTAAAACTGTAAATGTTGGACACTTCTTGTAACCATGTCATTTGGGTATCCTGGTTAAGTAGAACTTGCATCTAGAGAACTACTGGGCGTTTCACCATTTAACTAGAAATCGCCGGATAACACGACAACCACTTCAGACACAAACACGTTCACACACACCAACCTATTGACAGGGTTGTAGGTCATCTTATTACAGGCCTAGACCTTTCCATTAAATTTCTAAGCAGATAGACCTTATATCACAGATTTGGTACAAGCCTTTGGGCCTCCAGGTCCATTTTTAGTTGCCAATCTCTTTTCATCTCTGAAGGGCTTGGTCGCACTCGCATATTTAGAGGAAGGAAGGCTATAGTGAGCTGTAGACCTATATAGCATGCACATATAAAATTAGTAATTATTCGGGATACCACTCCCTCTATGGATTATAAAATATGTTATAAAACAGTGTATTAAGCCGGCCTCAGTTGGTTACATTGTGGCTGGCGGTTGAAAGCATCAATTGACCCTGGAATCGCAGTTTCCGAGTAGCCATTTTCACCAGCACCAATCTATGAAATGAATCAATCTTTCTTTAGTATATACGTATATATAAACTTAGAGTAGAAATAATAAAACAATTGTTTTTCATGTCATATTTAGATAAATATAGGTATATATCACACTTCAAAAGCTCTTCTTGTTGGAGCATTTGCAATAGACATGTCCTGCATGTCATCAAATTGCTGATGCTCTGCATCTTCTATAAATTCTCTTTTGTCCCTACCCGGTGCTTTCAATTTGTGTGTGTCATATGTCCTCCTTGGAGCCCATGTAGGTCTTTCGACGTTCCTTGTCTCATACCAATATGGTAAGCAGCTATCTCTGGACCCCCAATTAAAGTCATTGGCTACCTGGCAGGTACAGTGTAGTTCTTCACGAGTTTCTAATAATCTCGGACATTGGGTGTGAGGAACATGATAGTAACCGGTGTTGTCAAAATAGTGTACTTCATCTTTGTTCAACAGATATGCGGCAGCAAATGTATGAACTGGAGCGTCACCCCAACGTTCGTAAAAGAATCCACCTTTAGACTCCAAATGCTGGAAGTACTCCTCATACTCTGTGGATCTGTAAAATTCAAGATCACCAATTTCAAAGTTTGACCAGTAATGGCACATATTAAAGGTCGCACCTTCGTCCTGGGTAATAAACTCCACCTGGTGGTCTCTGGACATGTAATTTGGGTGTAATTCGTGAAAAAACTCTTTTGTAGCCTCAAACAAACCATTAACCGTGTTGTGGAGCTCATGCAATGCCATTGTAAATCCATATTTTATTTTATTCTCCCTCATGTATCTGAATGGGTCGTTTGGAATATCACATTCGAACTTGATGTCTGGCTCGACACGCCAATAATAACGATATGCGTCCAACTCTTTAAGTTTGTAAAAGCATCCTGAGTTAAAACGGCACATAAATCTGTAACTCTCGGATCCACCGTACTTGATTCCCTGTTTTTTCATGTTCTTTCTCGTCTGCTCTGCTTTAGCTTGATCAATGTGGTCTGGATATGACCAATACTCCTGGGGAATCGTGACAAAAGTAGCATTGCCACTAACCATATTAGCGACCTCTGCCTTGAACTCTTCCGTGAACTCTTTGTCGTTAGCAAAGAGCCAGTCGTAGTGGTATCTTTTGTTGAATCTGTCCTCCATGTAGCGAATAGACTGGAGCATCAGGTAGAGCTCCTCATTACGTACTAGAGAGAAGAACGTGGCGTTCTCTTTGACGTAATTCTCATCTACCTCCTTCTCGTGGAACTTTTCGAACACCTCGTCTATGACTGGATCCATGAACCAAAACGATGTATAGTTGTCCATCGTGAAATGCTGCTGTGGGTATAGGATCTGTAACACTTTCAAGCGCATCAACTTGTCTAAGTAGTCGACGGCAGCTCTGTGGTGATTGTTCTTCACAACAAATACACTGGAGATAACGAAAAGGCCGGCAACTGCCGCCATAACGACATGCGTGAGACGTCTCCCAAACATCTGTGCCTGCGAATTGTACGACTTTCCACGGTATGCGGAGAAAACACGTTTAAAACTGAAAGCATCAACAACACTCACCAACAAAAACAAGGCTGATTTACTGTTCCTCTATTATTTCTGGTTTGAGCAGCATATAGATCTCGCGAAATTGCGATCTTGCTATTGGTGTGCGGGTTTTTCACATCTTACACAGTTTGTTTGTTTTTCTTTTTTTCTTCATCCCTGCTGCAAAGAACAAAGCACTGCCGAACTCCGAGTTTTTAAACGGAATTCAGTTGAACCAAAAAAGACGGCTCACACGACGGCTGTCCGAATAAGAGCAATTGGGAAATCGTGAATCTACCAGAGTTGTCTAGCAAGTTTTATTGTGACTCATTAGCCAAACTTGTAGGGGAGCTGACCATCGTAGTATATAGAGCAAAAGGCATGCAAACAGAGATTCCGGATTTTGCGGCTGCCCAGTGCAAAAGCATCCTCCGACGAGGCACAGCAAACTCGACAGCAAGCTCAACAGCAAAGCTCACTGAAATGTCATCGCACAAATATAAGTGAACTTTTTACACAATGTTTGATTCATCGCCTGTACTCCCACTTTTTCTTTAACTTAAAGCCTTAACCCCCTACAATCGCTGAAGTACCACACGGCCTGCCCTAATCTGTACACTGCCCTGGCACCCCTCATCTCTCATTTCAGATATTTATTGCAGCTTTTCCCACTGGCACACAAAGTAAAACACATTCATTGAAGTTGATGTTTGGGCTGCAGAATTGCTACTTCCTGATACCCATCATTGGGATGGTTCCATGGACAGGCATGCTGATAGCCATGCTTGTGTGCTGGGGTGTCCAAGGCCATCCCATCTACGCATTCATTGGTAGAGAGCAATCGCCAGTGTACATCTCACATATTGGAGCAACAAACCTCCAGCCTTTATTTATCTCTGGATCAGCATGGCAAGCACTTTTCTTTGTACTGACGATTCTAACTGAATACTTACTGAGAAAAAAGGGCAAACTACAGTATTGGTTCAAAAAGTCTGAACGTAACTGGATGTTTGCGGCCGTTGCTCTTGCTTGTATCGCTCAGTTAGGTATTATCCTTTGCTCATGCTTCAAAATGACAAAGTTTAAGAATGAGCACTATGTGTTCCTGGGAATTTTCATTGTTGGTATTTTTTTCTGTATGATCTGTATTATGGTCCAGTACTTTAAAATGGGAGTTAACTACAGAAGAATACATGTGTCACACAAGTATTGGAACAAATTCACTGTTTCTGCTTGGCTCAAGTTGATCTGGACAGTAGGTGCTACCGTTTTTGCTTGCTGTTTCAGGGGTGTCACAAGTGATAATCTTAGTGGTGCTTTTGAGTGGACTCTTGCCTTTTGGTACACATTTCTCTGGTTCATTTTTGCATGGGATCTCTTCCCAGCTGCTAAAAAAGAGCACAAAAACCAGCCATACATTCATGACTGGAACAAATATGGGTTCTATCTGTATGACGAAAACTTCGGTGACTCTGGTGCTAATGAAAAGACGGAGCAAAGCCCCGTCTTTTCTCAGGGAAGAGAAGAAACATTAGTTGGTGATCATGAGCAAAACGTCATCCAAACTGATAGAGAGTTCACAGATGAGGAGCTGGGTCAATACCCATTGACAACTAACCAGGAAGCCTACCCAATTCCTCACGGTCAACAAATTCCTGTGTTTAATAGGATGGAGTAAGAGAGCCGTTGTAAGTAGACGATTCCTTACTTCATAAACAATATATATGGCAATTTCCATCTGCTATAACACGACTACTACTGGTTCATTCTCAACTATCATCATTCATAAAAGCTAGCAATATCACATTTTGTTAATGAAACTACTTAATAAACATGCTCTCAAAATTCGGCTCCTGGTCGATTGCTGTGTAGAAAGTATTCTCAAACCCTGTTACGCCCACCTTTAGTGTTGGTTCTTGTGGTATCTCCTTTGGAGTGTTCTGATGCTGATCTGGAGGAGCGATCGAGGAAATATTCTTCTGGATTTCTGTAGTAATGGTAGGAACAAAGCTTTTGTTAAACTCCAAAAGTGCAGTAAAATCTTTCTCTCTCATATCCAATTCATTAATATGTTGATCTGCTTTACAAAAGTTATCCCTGGCTAAATTTTCATGAGTGTATGACCGAAAGGCATCGTTGGTAGATACTGGAAACTCTTCTGGTATATGAGGTATCATGTTCTCCAAGTCGCCGCTACTAAGAAATTCGTCAAAGTGAAAGTTCCCCATTGAATCAAATAATGTTTCTTGAAACAAATCAGACGCATCATCCCGAAGCAGCTCCTGAGAAGGTTGTACATTTTGTCCATTAATTATCATCTGTCGAAACGAGGAGCAAGATGATATTTCTGTCCTTCTTCTTGTTAATGGAAAAGTTCTTTGCTGGATAAATTGGGCAGCATTATCACTCTGTGTAGCATGAATATTTTTCGAAGAGCTATCAGAAATGACCGATTTTTTGTCTTGTTCTTTGTATTGCAGCACTGAAAACTTGAAGCTTATGTCGTCAGAAGCCTCTTTATCAATAACTTTTGATGAAGTAGTTAGGTCAACGGGCTTCCTATGATCAATATTGCAGCGATTCTTTTGAAAAAGGACAGTCTTTGGGTTTATTGAGGACTTGCAACTGGATACTCCAATTTTCCTATTGCTTGGACGGACTGGTGTTTCAATTTTTCCAAACCCACGCCTTAAATATCCATAATTTGTCACAAGTGTCCTTGTAAGTTGATTTTGAAGAGTCTTGGACATTATTCTTTTTCCAGCTGATTCAATTTGTTCATCAGCATCAAATCCATTAATATTCAAAATAGATCTCTTCAAATTTATGTCATCAGCAATGGCATCATCATTGTTAAGAGCCAGTTGTAATTCTTTCTCTGTATATGCACAACCAGTGCTGGTCATCTGCCACTTTCTGTAAGGATACTTATCGAGTGTAGACCCAAGAAATGGAGCAGCGTCCTCACACCCAATAACATCTTCAGAGATAAGACGGTCAAGACCGTTATGGACCATTCTTAAAGGTATAAACTTCATATCCAGAACAAGAGTCTTCATTCTATCAATACAGTTGCAAGCCAAGTTACTGCAGGCCAAAACACTAATAGAAGGATTTGTGGGGCATCTCGGAATATGGTTTAATGCAAACTTGAGCTCAACTGAAGGATCTATCACAGGGGTAATAAAACTGTTTGCAGGATCCTTGCTGTGCTGCCCTCTCTCCTTCACAAATATTAGTGGCTTGGTAAAATGGACACATTTTTGAGTTCTATGTCCATGGACACAAGCAGCACAAGAAAACTTTAACTGTCGATGTCCATAGTGTCTCAGTGCATATTCTTTTGACCGCCTCCATTCCCATAATTTTGGATCCGCAAGCGTAATTTCTTTGTAAGATTTGGAATCCAATACTGGGATATATTGAATGATCATAATTTGACTGGCAATTACTATTTGTTGAAACAATATATAAGCTTTCGACTTCCTGGCTCTTCTGCGTTGTAGTTTAGGGGAAGGTCTAAACAACATTCATTTCAGTTTGAAACCATCCCGTATATATATATATATATATATATATTCATAATATTTCCCTTTTCTGTCTGTTATCTCAGCATGAGATCATTTTCCCCTAATCTATTGATTCCCTGAGTGGTTTTCCTATAGTTCCAGATGACCAGAAAAATCTTCGGGATATGAGAGTATTAGAGGACTTTTCACTGATAGAACCCGATTGAACTCCAAATGAGAACTTAGAAATTTCACATATACTATTCAAAAACAAATACTTTAATGCTTGGTTCAAAATACCTAAATTATTTGCATCTTAGTTCCTAAGATCTCTGGAGTCTGATCCATCTGCGTCCTTAGTTGTTCAGGGTTTTCTGATGTTATAGCAGCCCCAAAGAAGAAAAACAGAAAAATGCTGCCTAAAAAGTATGGAAAAAAATTAAGCATACAAAGTAGAACTTGTAATAATTGAGTAAACTGCCTCTTCAAATAGTACATCGCCCTTTTATTATACCAATAACTTGGAACAATATATGGATTATCAATTGATAGTTTATATATAGATGGTATTCACCATTTTTTTCGACTAAATCACTATAAAACAACATATGCCTAAGTAAGCCTTAACCAAAAAGAAACTCAATCTAGGAAATATTGCAAAACCCTTTTTGATCAACCAAGCAATTACTTTTTCTCCACCAAATTATGCCATTTGAACACATAAACCAAATATGATACAACAAAAAACAGATTAATTGAATAAGTATGGTTCAACTTTCTCTTTTCTGGTACTTCTCCTCACAAAATAAAAACACCACACAATCTCATTTTCGTCTTCTTCTCTCTTAGATATTAAAATATATCCTATAACCAGGACAACCCCATCACCGTATGAAATGTAAAATATGAAAACCCTCCGTTAAAAAACAGGAACTGTATCAAAAAGCAAAATATTACCGAATACGTAAAAAAGTTCAAATAAAACAAAGAAAAATCAAGCATCCCTCCACATAGACTCCTTCTCTTCCCAATATTTGGAATTATTCAAGCCCACACAGATGTAGAGTTTCTTAAGCCTTTACCACTCCCCCAAATATCTCCCAAATAAGTCGAGTCACCCAAAGATAACTTCTTTTCACCGTACTCGTTATCAACAGCAGAAGAAGCATTTGTCATTGGACTTTGGATCTCACCACCACCAAGTCCAAAGGAGGAATTAGAATCAATCTGCTCCAATGGAGAACCAAACCCGCCAACAGAAACCGGTCTGGCTGGAGCAGAAAATTGTGGTGACGTGTTTCTCAATGGAGCAATGAGATCACTATGAGACAACTGTGGTTGTCCATGAGTAGAAAATGAATCAAACCTCAAGTCATTTGAGGACATGAACCCATTCCCCAATGACACTGCCTGTTGCTGGTGTGGCTGTTGTGGCTGTGAATGCTGCACCAACTGCACCTGGCTGATTTGCTGGCGTTGCTGGCATTGAGGAGACATATAAACCTGTGTCTGCTGTTGAACCTGCGATGGCACAGTAGCAGTCATTCCAGATATACCGTTCATGCTAATAGAACTATTAACCATCTGGTTCATGACTGGAATGCCATTACCATTGTTCACCTGGTTCATCTGACCCATGTTGTTGCTATTGTTATTACTGTTGTTGTTCAAGGACATGTTGTTGATGTTAACCATGTGGTTCATGTTAGTTCCGGACTTGTAACGGTTGTTGATCTGCTGGGCAGCGGAACTCAAGAACTGATGCTGCTGCTGCTGTTTCAATTGAGCATTCATGGTAAACGTTTGAGGTTGAATTCTGGTGCCACCGTTGTTGCTGTTGTTATAGTGGCCATTGTTGTTGTTGCTGTTGTTGTTATTGCTATTGTTGTGATGATGGTGGTGGTTGCCCCTGTTACCATAGTGATGATGGTGGTGGTTGTTATGGTGGTGGTGGTTTCTGTTATTATGGTTGACGTTCACGTTTGGAGCGTAGTGGTGGTTGAAAGGCTGGTGCTTTGTAAAATTTGCAATGGCTTTCTCAACCTCGCTGAACTGGTTGTGGAAGGGGAAGTTATCGAGGGAACCTTTATCCTTGAAACTGTCGTCCGGTGCAAACGATGACATCGTCTTCTCTTCTGCGTTAGCGGGGCCATCAGAGGCGGTGGCAGAAGAGGCCACAGAGCGCAGCTGCTTCTGAGAAACAGTATGATCACTTGGACCGTCACTGGTAAATACAGACATTACACGAGGGCAATCTTTGTTCTTCCTTCTTGTGTCAATATCTTGAGAGCAGAGGCAAAAACCTTCTTTCGTTTCTCTCGAAGTATATCTGGAATCGAGATCAACAGAAGCAAAAGTCAAGAAGGGTGGAAAATGAGCGAAATCAAAAGTCTGGGCTCTCCAATTAAAGGCCTATAAAACTCTTGTATTTATTCTTCTCCAGCAGGCTTTTTGCGGTATAGGACTTGTGGTTGTGCTACCTTGAAATATAAGGGACCTGTGTATTGCAGTGCCATACAAGACTGCTCTCTCGAGGGGCTCTCGGCAGACACAACGGACGCAAAGTCTCACACGCGCTGAGGCGAACAAAAATTTTAATTCCGACCACTATTTACCCCGTATTTGTTTATTTCCGGGATGTTTACCCTCGTAACTCTGATACACTCACGAACAGTGAGGGCGGCAGTACTTACTCCATCAACACTATAATCTCTGGCAGGCGAACGGTCGCAAACGGCGAAGTGAATTGCCTTCTTATTGCTGAACAAGGATGTCTGACCTGAGTCTCCAAGCGCTAGTAGACTTTGCGCTCAAAACGCGCGTAAGCCCGGCAATTTTCCACTCGCTACTCAAGCAGATCAACCACAAGCAAGAGGTGACAACCGAAGATGTCGCAAGCCTTCTCTCTACACAAAGCCGTCTAGATCCACTAACAGTTTTGTACGTTACAACGAGCGCTCTCAAAGACCAAACATTGTGCTTGAATCTTACCACCATCATCTCCCATCTTAAAAGTGCTACGGATCTTAACCAGCAGCTGCTCGTCACCGCTATCGTATCACAATTCAGAGAGTGCCCGGAGTTTCCTCTAAGCACACACGACATTCCTGAGATCAACAACGCTCTCACTGAGTATGTGAACTTTCTCCTCGATAATAAATCCCCGACAAACAACACCTTGAAGGAGGGTACAGCCCGCCTCATTTCAGACCTAGGGCACACACTTCCTGAACACATGACAGCAGCTCCCCTCACTGGAGAGCAAAGCGATAGCATATCACGTTTAGCTGCACAGATTTCTGAACAATCACCAATCCTTGCGGAGGAACTAATATCATCTCTGGAAAGATTCCAAACAAAAAAGTCCCGAAACCAATTCAGCACGAGGCAGTCAGTATCGACCTCATCTCAAGGCTTCACACAACATACATCCTTCTTGAAATCAAGCAAGCTGCCAAAATTTGTGTGGCTTAACTCGGCTATTCAAACTTGGTCTACACATAAACCAACTTTTTTCAGTTCGTTTGAACAGTTTATAAAGGTTAAAAACAACCAGAACATTTTGGATGAGCTCATTTCTACGGCCTTCGAGGGCTACATAGCTGCTCAGCAATCTAAAGATAAATCATCATACTTCACCAAAAACTGGGAACTATTTTTGATTAAAAGACTACCGCTGCTAATCAAAGATCTCAAACTTAAAAACATTGAGTCCTCATTGATCAACGCTTTGACTTTAGATCCTAAGGTTCTGCAGGCTATTAAAGGACAAACAGGTGGTGCCATTGATACAAATGACGATATGTTCTCATCTTTTCCATCAACGGCAACAGATATAAGACATGAGTTTGTAAGAAGCTGTATTTCGTTGCAGCTGCTCCCATTGAGCGCATTTGAAACCATCCTGAAGCAAGATGCTGCCGCCGATAGTAGACGTCTTCCGACTAATGATAATTTTGTCGACCAAATGGGTCGGATTGTGCAAATTGAACCCGCCTTGAGAAAATCACTCACAGATATTAACACAGAGTTTACTCCTCTTGAAGAATCTGGTTTGTTGGAGTTGTTGAAATCTGTGGAGAAAATGGAAGGCTCCAAACAGGTTGAGTTCTCGAAAAGCATCCTGACCCATGTTGCTTCATTCGTTACTAACGATGACATATCTCACCTTTACAGACTTTCATTGGCACTTGCTCTTGTGCCGGAATGTCTTCATGTACTCATGTTCCACCTTTCGCCCGCAACTTTCCTTAAACCGATCATGAACTTCCTAGATGAATGGCAAACAAATAACGAGACTGTGAGCTTCCAAGACACATACTCTTCATTTGGATGCACATTCCTTCTTTTCCTTCTAGCTGTTAAGGAATTTAGTATATCCCTTTCGGAACTTATCTCTCTGAAAACTAACATTGAGCAGGAATCGTTCTGCATCAACTTTTTATCAAGCATGGGTACATCCAGCTGGAAAAGCCCAATTGGTGAACTAAACCAACATAGATCTGAGGTTCTTGGTGGCTGGATGGCCGCTCTATTTGACTCCGGAGGTATATCCGATGATTTAATGCGTCTTTCAACAGTTCAAGAGTGCTTTGAACTCTTCCCAGTTATCTTCCAACAAGCATTTGTTGCATGTAAACAAGGTTTAACAGACGTGGAAACCATAAATGGAGGTCTTGAGTATTTTTTGCAACCGTTCCTTCTCGCTACAACTGTTGGGTTGCTCTCTTGGTGTGAAGACTATCTCTGGAAATCACAAGATGTTGAACTGCTGGTTAATCTTATGAAAACACTTGTTACTCCATTGGAACTCAGTGGGGAGTCCGTTCATATCCACAAGGTTATCATGTCTATCTTTGGATCAAAACTTTACAAAAGACTTTCTGAGCTGGGTTCTAATGGATCTCCATTGAGGGTTGACCCTTCTGTTTTATCCTCTCTTCGTAATTCTGTGAGAGCAGGAAGAAGTCTTGGGTTCTTTGAAATTGATGCCTCCTCTACGACAGCAAATTTTGTCAACCCAATAAACGGCGAACCTGAGATCTCACTCAGTGTTGTCTTCCATATTGAACTTCAGAGTCTTCTTACATGGGGACAGTCATCGTCTATCTCCCCTTACGACCACCTTTTCATTAAGACTATGGAAAGATTTTTGAGTGATGAAGGGCTAATTGACTGCTTTGTTGAAGAGATTGTCAATACGCGTCGTCTGAACAAGAATGTTCACGCCATGGTAGAGCTTTCCGCTTTTATTTTAACCATTGACTTTGTTGCTTACAGTTCAGAAAGCCGTGACATCTTCTTGAACTCTCTCAAGAATGAAAGCATGCCAGAGAAACCTTCTGAGACCCTGATTTCAGGTTATAGTATCCTCAGGGCTCTGGTAAGCAAGAAAAAATGTATCTCAGAATATGCTGAACCACAATATGCGGAGGCGTTCTCCATATTCTACAGCAAAATCATTGAAACGATACAAACTATGACCCCATTAGACTAAATAACAACATTGTATCGCCTTTGAATAAACGACGTAATTTCTTAACACCACTTTTATACAATACATTCCAACCTCAAGTTTGTATCTCTTCAATTTTCTTTGCCTTAGCCTTGGCTTTGGCCTTTTTCAATCTTTCCAGTTCCTTACTCTTTAATGCATCGGCTGCTTTTTCCTCGTCATCGTCTAACAACCACATTGCTACTTCCCTGGCTGGTTTTTGGAAACCAGTAGTCTCTTGCTCATTGGTATTCTTACCTTCCATGACGACCTGCTGGACATGCTCTTTTTGTTTAGCACGATCTCTCATTCTCTCCTCAATAGTACCACTAACCAATAATCTGTAAACAGTGACCTGACGAGTTTGGCCCAATCTGTGAGCTCTATCCATAGCTTGGGAATCAATGGTTGGATTCCAGTCAGAGTCGTAGAAAATGACGGTATCAGCAGCAGTCAAGTTGATACCCAAACCACCAGCTCTTGTGGACAACAAAAAGACGAATATCTCAGGTCTTGTCTGCCAGTCATTCACCAAATCACGACGGTCCTCCAATTTCGAAGAACCATCCAACCTGATATATTTGTACTGTCTGTAGGTCAAATACTCTTCCATCAGATCCATCATTTTGGTCATTTGGAAATATACCAACACTCTGTGGTCCTCGGCTTTGAGCTTTGGAAGCATTTCATCCAACTTAGCCAATTTTGCAGAGTCCTTAATAAATCTGTTCATGGAAGGCATTTTGATAGAAGAATGACCAGCCTTAGAACTCAATGGTTCCGGGAGCATTTCTGCCTTTGGGAATTCAGAAATTGGAACTGCCTTGGTCATTAATTCATACTGAGTGTTCAAGGATAATGGGGTCAAAGCTTGTCTGATATCGCTATTAAAGAGTTCTTCGCTCTTGTCGTTTTCGAAAGCCTTATCATGACAAATAACCTCGATCGGTGGGGCCGAAGCAGCTGAAAATGCTGCTGGGTCCTGAACGTTCAAGTACATTCCATGATACACAGACTGCTGAATCTTTGACAAATATGGTTCGACCTTCTCCTTGTGGTCGTTAATAAGTAAGAATTTGCTATCATTGAAATTTTCATAATTGTGCGTGTCTTTATCAGTGTAAGTTCTCATCTGAATAGCCCTCTCAAGGACGTTCTTTTTGGCTATACTCGAAACAACATCTGGTGTCATATCGGCAAAATTTAGCCATGAAAAGATATCACTTTCCTCAGAGTTGTCATTAATATATTTCGAATCCCAAATATTGAGCAAATGGTTCAAAACATTGTCCCTGGTGTCAACAGAGTTATTCGTATTAGGCGTTAACAAGTCTCTGTATAGAAGTCTTGGAATGTGGTAAGAAATTAGGTTCTTGCTAGTATATGCAATGTCCAGCTGATTGGTTTCCCTTAAGAAAGATCCCGTTTCGGCAAATGAACCAAACAAGAACGGAGATCTGACATCATATCTCTCAAACAAATCTGGGTGGTTACAAACCTTTCGGAACTGCATGACGAGGTTGATCAAGGATTGATTGCTGTCATCACTTCCAGAGGTCGCTTTCTCTATCAAATCCATCAAAGATATCTGAGATCTCAACATCTTGTAAAGTTTCTGTTGTCTGTTGGTCAGGTTACAATAGACATCAATTTCGATCTTATCACCCAATTCGGACTGAACATTTTTCTTGACACGACGCAACATGAATGGTTTCAAAATCACGTGCAAACGACGCAATTGTTGTTCATTCAGTTGTGTGTTAGACTGTGCATGACTCTCAATATCCTTCGAAAACCATTCAGAAAATTCATCGTGGCTGTCAAATAACGTTGGCATGATGAAATGGAGCAATGCCCACAATTCTTGCATGGAATTTTGGATTGGTGTACCTGTCAATAATAATCTGTTACGACATTGCAAGCTCAAGAGAGATTTCCATCTCGAAGAGGATGATGATTTGATGGCTTGGGCTTCATCCAAGATCATGTACTGCCACTTGATTCTCTGGAAATATTGAATATCAGCAACAACCAACTGGTATGAAGTAACCAAAACATGGAATGGAGAATCCTTGGTATATCTGACATTCTTTCTATCCCAGAACTTTCTCAAGACCTTACGGTCCTTAGCATTACCCCAATATGGCAATACCTTGAAATCTGGAACAAACTTACTAACTTCCTGTTGCCAGTTGTGGAGCGTAGACGCAGGTGACACAACCAAGAAGGGACCCCAAATCCCGTGGGTTTCCGCCAAATAGGCAAGAACGGAGATGGATTGGACTGTCTTACCCAAACCCATTTCATCAGCCAAAATACCATTGATACCCTGGTCGTACAAGTTGGCCAACCAGTTTAATCCCTTGACTTGATATTCCTTCAAGGTACAACTCAAAAGCTTTGGTTGCTCAATAGAAATGTCACCTAAAGAAGTTGGATTTTGGAAGTTCAAATCATCCTCATCAATATCAACCTGTTTCAACTCGCTTGATCCCTTAGCATCAAACTGTTTAGCTCTTTCACGATTCTCCATAAGAGCAGACTGTGCGTTAGCAGCTGCAGCCTTCTGGATCTCATCCTCATTGTCTGAATCAAAGTCCAATTGACTGGCCTCTGTTCTTTTCGCCTCTGATGAAATACTATCACCAACATCTTCGCCATTGCCTCCTTTGGAGTTACCTTCGATTTCATCGGTCTTAATTTTCTTTCCAATGAAATGTGAATACAACTCTGTTTGTGTAATCAAGAAATTCAACTTTCTAGCTTGTCTTCTAGATTCTCTCTCTTCTTCTTCACGCTTAGCTTGGTCAATGGCCTCTTTTTCGGCCTTCTTCCTCAAGTCACGCTCTTCTCTTTCGTTTCTCTTCCAGAAACTGAACATCTCTCTCATACCACGTCTAGCTTTGGCCTGAAGATCTTTCTGAGACTTGTTTGTACGAATCTGCCACTTTTTTGATTCCCTAACACATAAGATGGAAGTCTTTCTAATGTTGACCAACTTTGTTTGTGTAGCTTGTTGGACTAATCTGTGAATTTTTGGTGCATCTTTTCTAGATAAATCTTTCCAGATCGTAAAGTAAGTGTTATCGTATTGTCTCTGGATAGCTTTGAACTCCTTTGCAGTCATATTTGGATCGTTGTTAGCCGAAATCTGTTCGCCAGCCGGTGATTCGATATCCTCAGTAGTCTTGGTGTTTGTTCCATTTATGGCATCCTGGATTTTCGTAGAAGCATTAGTCTTTGCTTGTCTCATGGATCTTGAAGTGCCCTTCTTCCCAGCTGTGGCCTCTGAGCCCTTTGGTCTCGTAAACTTGAGAGTGAGTGGTTTCAAAGGAGCGTCATCCTTCTTCTTGGTATTGCGCTTCTTGTTAGAAGAGTCATCATCTTCGGCTTTCCTTTTCCCTCCTCTTTTGGTCTCCCCTTTTGCCGAGCCTCTCTTTGGTTTGGGATGTTTCTTAAGCAACTCCATTGATGACAGCTGTTTCAAGAGCTTCTTGACATCAAGGGTATCAGAGGAAGCCTTGTTCAAAAAGTCAAACTCCTCCCTGTTCAAATGATCCCAGTCCTCGGCTTTCAGTAGGAGCAGATCAAGAGTTGTAATGTGTGCTAACTGTGATCTCAGTCTGTGGAGGTAGGAATCCTTTTCAGAGCGGTAGCACTCCTGGTTTGCCTCGTGCAGCTTGTTGAGGAAGTCGTTTGGCATAAGCTCCTCTTCCAGAACAGGAAGAAGCAGATCGCCATTGGCTGAGGTGGTTGAGACTGTTGGTTTGGAGGTAATCGAGGGGATTGATGTGGTTTGTGGTGAGTTGTTCTCCGTTTTCTGTGTATGCTCTGTTGCTGTTGATGATGTTGCCTCTGGTGCTGCTTCCGTCGTCGTTTTTGGCACTGGCACAACGTCCAAGTTCGCCTTCATCTCAGATGACGGCGAGGATGTAGACATCAGCGTCTTCCCATGCGACGGAGGAGACGACAGAATAGACGATATGGCCATTCGCTGCTTGGTTTGGTGTTAGAATATTTTGCTAATGTTGTTAAGAAAAGGGGGCGGCAGTGGTGGTGCTTCAACGTGGGTGGCCAATCACCCGGGGTGGACGGTTCTGTGTACTCACTTGGGGTTCGTCGCTCGTCGACGACGCGTGCGTGTTCATGGCGGAGTGGCTATATTAACAGATCTCAGTGTTAGTCTTGATGGGCAGAAACAAGAGAGGGTCCCCTTGTGAATCGGGCGGGCGTTGGTTGCTGGTTTGGTGGGCGGCTAAGTTTTTCTTGTTCCTTCAGTTCTCGCCCGCTTCTCGCCCGCTGCCCGTCCCTCTGCTTCTCTTACAACGCCTTCGGCTTTGGCGTGTTGAGCTTGTCTTCGCGAAGCTGCGCGCGTGTCTTTTAATCTTTTTTTCCTAAATTGGTGATCTGAAAATTCTATTATGGTGGAGCACTTTGGGGATTGGCTCTCAGTACCCACACTTGGCCTCCCCCCACCATCAAATCTGCGTGGGTGGCGGTGTATATGGATACACCTACTACTTTGACTATATATACTTCTCTACTCTGTTCGCCTCTCCTCCCCCATGTGTTTGGGTGGGAAAAAACCCTCATCTCGGACTCCAAGTACCCATACTTAACCCTAACACTTTAACACCCTAACACTCAGCACAGGAAATACGGTAACTTTGAAACGGGTATGCTTCCACGCTATACAGCAATATAACGCCCTAAAGCATACCATAAAACGCCGCTATCTCAATACAACGCGCATGCTCTCATAAAACCTATAGTACTCGCTTCATCAATGGCTAGGAGCGGGGGCCAAGTCGCTCCTCCTACATTATAAACACCCGCACACCTCTATATAAACACCCGCACATTAGTGTGAACACCTGGACACCTCCGCATATATACACACACACACCCTCTATACTCCTCGTTTCAATAGTTCTTATTCTACGTCTCTTTATGGATGTAAAAGCAGTTGGCTTTAGTATAATGCTTTATCATATTTTTTTGTTTTTCTAGAACCAATCTATTTTTTGAATCTATAATACCAATTTTATTAAATTTAAAATATTTTAATACCAAATCTAGAACAGTTATAGAACTATAAGGAAAGATTTCTTACCATTTGTATTTTCCATATTTTTTAAATCAAATTTAATTTATTCATTCAAAAAAACGATTAAAAGAATCAACTTCAAATGCAATAAAACATGTGTTTTAACTAGCTAATCTACTCTATACTTTTAGTTATTAAAATATCACTATTGGTTTAAGATATATGATTCATGATTTAGGAACTTCACTATACTACAGAAGCTCAAATAGCCTTCCTTGCTTTAGTGTAACTCATTGACGTTTCTCAGTATGAATAATTACACAGTTGTTAAGCTATAGGGCATGCCGATCAAAGCCGACCAAAGAAGCATTTCTTCTAGGAGGAGTGCTCTTACAGATATATTTCTGCCCGTAATGGGCTAATGCTCACAGTGAAGATCGAAACATCTACATCGATCTTCACTGACGTATTCTTCCTTGCAAGGCCATTTTGGAAATCAATGCAAATGAAAGCATGTACTAAATTATTTAGAATGGAATAGATCTAAGGATTTGCGAAGTGTATGAGAATGTTCGACTATAACCAAACTTTATTGAAGCCGTAGTATTTTGGGAAAGCGGAGTCGCTTGAACACCTACAGGCTAGTGGAAATTCCATAATCCAATTCATTGATCTGTGAAAATTTCCTAAAGGCAAAAAAAGTATAATATGTATGTGCCTGTATGAAACCTTGTCTGCTTAGAAAACCTTCAGTACGAAGTACCTCCCGGAATCGGATTCTTTCGTTCTCAAGAGACCCGCACCCACCACCCTACTCCACAGGACCAAACTACAAGAGACCTAACACTTGATCAAGCAAGAGAAGCCATTGATTTGCAAGGCAAAGTGTGTGATTTAGATAAGATATTAGTACCAGGAATATATAGTTGGGTCAGGCCAAATCACAGAATAAGAAAAGGAGAAACTTGCTGGTGTAGAGGGTAATTGCCCCGAAAGCTGGGTCAATATTCTCCACATACAACACAAACAGGGATCACACATACCCTAGCTACCATTTTATACTACGACCCTCATATTATAGGGTTCCTTGTGGTAAGAAGTATTCACACTTTGCAGAGTCGGAGTTTACCTTAAACGAAAGGAGCCCTGCAACAGAAGCCTTTGGTGGAGACTGATGACACACCTAAAGCTTTTTCTGATGTTCTGCTAAGCTATATTTCCTTCCCTGTGCGTATCACTTAAAAACTATATTTTCAAACACCCAAATCTTGACTGAGTGAAGAACTCTGTAATGCCAACTCTGTAATACAGTAGTAGTTTCTTGATCCAGATCAGGATAGCTGGTCTGTCATATCAACCCCATCTGGGGACGAACTCTTGACATTCTACACCCGCGTTAGCACGCAGAGCCTGGACCAGGGTTGGCGCGCGTGCTTGCAGGAAAGCAACAGGCGAAAGAAGTTGCTAAAGCTGGTTTGCAGCCACGGCTATAATTATTCTCTGCATAAAGCTCTTCTCAATGATGAAGCGAGATTAAATTAGGCGACAGGACCCAGCCTACGCACTCCTGTCCAGAACAGAATTTCTGCCTCTAATAGTGGTCATTTCTCCTGCGTTAAAAGCCACTTTCTATGGTTATGCTCATGAGCCGATAAGAGAAATATACAGGTCGAAGAACTGATTACCATATACAGTAAGCCCAATTGAATAGCAAGAATGCTTTAATACTAGATACTTCTGCGTCTCTCTCATATCTACAAGTGCACTGAAGTATGTGTGTGTAGCGTATTTGATGTGTTTCCAAGAAAGAAAAATCCGTGTCTTCTGAAAAGGGACCGACGATCTCTAAAATATTGGACAAGGATACACAGAACACGGTCATCGCAAGTGCTGGTGACATATGCCAAATGTTGATGGGTGCAAGCCCACTTAAGTCTAGGAGTCCCAACGCCCAAGAGAGTCTAACGGATGCAACAGAGACATCTCCCACGTACTTTTATAGCCGCAAAGGCCTAGCCAGCGAAGAGTTGGGTAGGCTTTCACTTTTGGTCAAGTTCAGTTTACCAATTCTCATGCAGTATTTGATGTCTGAAATGTGATAATTGCCTTTAACGCTCGTTTATTAGTAGAGCTACAGTCTAGTTTCAAGAGAGTTAATGTTTGGGTACGGGGAATGGGGTTGTGCTAGCTTCACATATATGTTATACAGCTCAAAGAATGCCTCCCCGCTCATAAAATTTCACTAAATCTTTCTAAGTAAATGTATGGAAGCTTTTAATTTACAAAGGAAATAGTCGGAGAATAAGATAGTAAAGCATAGCTAGCTGTGGATCAAATGAAAATGAGGTAGCAGGAGGTGGTATAGGTGGTAGACTGAAGTGTGAATAGTCCATCACCAAGATAGGTGAGATGACGTCAAGCATTGGAACCCATGTGGACTTTCTTCAGAAACACAAGTAGCTGGTTCTGGGGTGTTCTTTTTTGTAGTACATTTTGAGAATGGGGTTTGGGATCTATCTTACAGAAAGCATCGCATCGCACTGCTCATCACTGCACTGTACTGTTCATCCCCGCTGTCACCTCACTATATACGAACAAGACTAGCCTGGAAAGTAAGCTTCAATAAGAGGGTTCGCTGAATTTGACCCAGAAATTGTTCCAAACAAGACGCATTTTTTACTGGTGAACAATAAGAGAATATATGCAAAAATCGGAAGGAAGGCCTTAGAAGTGAAACGAGAAAACAAGTCGGCAGCTAGCAATTAGCAGGAAAGAGAAACCTGCCTAATCTTGCTCAGATGCTCTCACAATTGAATTTGGGGCCGATTAGCCCGAAGGCAGTGTATAGATTTTTCCGCGTATAGGATTCGTGAGCTAAATTGAGATAGTTTCAAAAAAGACCATCACCAACAACACGGGTCATTATGGCTACCAACATGAAGTGTAGGTTTGAATTTAGACTAGCATTATACGCCGAGACAGATGCTAGGGGTCTTTCTTAATGAGGACACAAATTTAGTTTCTGGAATTGCGTTGGGGTGAACATAGTATTACAACTATGACATTAGGTGAGATCTTTATATGCTTCACGGACGCAAAGGAAGCATCGGTTGTGTGCGAGGCAGCATAATTACTGCAGGTTCTTAATTTTGATGCGATGGGCTCTGCGGCGCGTGAAAGGTTTGAGAAGTTGACAATCAGAACCAACATACTAAGCTGATAATTCAACTACAGAGAAGATGTGGAACCTATTGAAATATAGTGTTAATTCGTTTTATTATTACTCTTGGTTACGGTTTAGTCGAGCTTTTGGTCCATTCAATACTTTAGCCAAAGGGCATAAATGTCGTGCCCCAGGCTATTAACCTGGACACCAAGAGCCACTCCAGTCCGCACCCACCGTACAAAATAATCGGTTTGAGCAACATCGGACGAGCACGCGTTAGGAAAGCTGTGAAGCCGAAGACAATGAAATCGATTCTGACCATTGAGATCCCCTGTCCAACAAATGTGAGGAAGGTATCCATTTACTGTGACGAGAATTACTTATTAGGAACTATCCTTTAAGCTACTTCTTTCTTGTTCCATTTGAAACTGTGGCTTATTCTTCTTGCTGGACCTTTGGGAACGCACTAAGTTTGAGACGCGTTGCTTGAGAATAGTCGTTGAACTCCTCTCGCCCCCACAATCGTCATGATCGATAATCTCCCTTCCTACCCAAGAGGGGACAGCATTGCATATGCACTCATGTATTAGGACTGCCTAAGCATGTATACTCAAGGATTACACTGCACGGTTGAATACGACAGTTTTCAAGTCGGCACATGATGTAGCGAGGTGGCTTGCAATATGTTTTTCATCAGTTGGGTATTAACCATCAGAAAGGCTCAATTTATCCCCCAATAGTCTAGGTCCAAGCACCTGTTTTGGACTTCTCCATGCAGGTGGGTTTCTTGAACCTTGATACGTGCAGTCCTTGATTATTTCATACATCTTCGAGTGAATTTTGCACCATTAGGGCTTCTCTTGGCCCCCAAAGTTTTGGGCTTGACCGTTTTGGTAACCCCAGAGGATTTTTGGTATTTAAATACAGAATACCCTGGCTGCACTTATGTTTATCAGCATTCTATTCCTTTTTATTTCTCTATACAAAGTTTGATTGTTACCTCGCGAGTTTACTCAAGAGCTTGACACCTAGTGCTGGTCACGGAGCATCAAGAAACCAAATAATCGAACTTTAGAATGAGGCTCACAGACATATTTTTAACGGTCCTCATTGGAGCATTGAACTTCCAAAATGTTTTTGCCCAAAGTACCACTACCACAGCTGCCGTTTCTACAGCTGCGTTCCAGACAGTCACCACAGATCTTGCAATTCAAACCACTATCTCTGACTTGTGTGCATATGGATCTTCTGTTGGTACTCTGAATGGTAAGGAGTACTCTTATGCTTATGATGTTTCTGGTGAAATAGTCAGCTCTGACGCTGTCCTTGTTCCTGTGTACTACCAACAATTTACTTTAACTTGGTTTTTCCAGTTCGCTGAGCCAATTGGAGCAAGTGCTTTCACCACTTATTACTCTGGTATTCATATTTCTGATATCTCTGGTATTGTAAACCTGGAAGAAGGTTCTTTTGTTGCTTCATATGAAGTGACTCTTCCAATTTTGACTTTTGTTGCTTCAGTCACCAGTTACTGTCTTGATGAATGGGTGGCTTTCTCTTTCACAGTTCCAACTGATGCTACGGGAGACGACGATTACTACGTTTTCTATACGGGAAATCTTGGATCTGCTATCAGTCAATTGATTGAAGCCACCGTCTGTGGTGTTGTTAGTCTTGGTGAATGTTCCGTTTATGCTACTGGTATGGACTTTGACTGTGCAGGATTTGCTGAGTTTAGTTCCTCTTGTACATCTGTTCTTTCAGTTGACATGAGTTACTCTTCTGCACCATCGTCTTCTAGTCAATCATCATCATCATCAGTTATATCATCATCAGTTTTGTCATTCTCTTCTGTTGAATCCTCAACTGCATCATCCATAATATCATCTGATACAATGTCTTCAGCTATTTCCGCATCTGCTTCCTCCCTGGAATCTTCATCAGCCGGTGCCTCTTCTTCAGCTGGTGTTTCATCAGCTAGTGCTTCATCAGCTAGTGCTTCATCAGCTAGTGCTTCATCAGCTAGTGCTTCATCAGTTAGTGGTGCTTCTTCAGCTAGTGCTTCTTCAGCTGGTGCTGATTCATCAGTTAGTGGTGCTTCATCAGCTAGTGCTTCATCAGTTAGTGGTGCTTCATCAGCTAGTGCTTCATCAGTTAGTGGTGCTTCTTCAGGAACCTCAGCTTTTTCCACGTTTAGCAGCACGTCTCTTGGTTCGAGTGTTAGCACCGCTCCTATTAGTACTGGTTCTGTAACTACTGTGACTACCCCTATTGATGTGCACACCACAATCTCTGATTTGTGTGCTTACGGTTCTTTAGTTAGCTCTTTGAACGGAAAGGAGTATTCATATATCTATGATGTTTCTGAGGAGACCACCACATCAACTGCTGTCCTCCTTCCAGTTTACTATAAACAGTTCACTTTATCATGGTACTTTGAGTTCTCTGAGCCACTGGATGCCACAGACTTTACTATTGACTACTCTGGTATATATATTTCTGATGTTGAAGCTGTTGTCAACCTTGATCAAGGAGCTTTCATTGCTACATATTTGGTTACTGTTCCTGTTCTTGGATTTGTTGCTTCAATCGCTGATTACTGTCTTAACGAGTGGGTATCATTCACTTTCACTGTTCCAAGTGCAACAGGTGATAATGAATATTACAGCTTCTACACTGGTAACCTTGGATCTAGTGTCACTGACCTTATAAACTCTGCTGTTTGTGGTGTTGTTACTATTGCTGACTGTCCAATCTACTCTGCTGCTATGGACTTTGACTGCGCTGGACTTGAATCATTGGCTGAGTGTAGTTCTGTTCTGACAATCAATGAGCCAGAATCCACTTCCGAGATTTCATCTTCTGAGTCTGCCTCGTCCTCTGAGTCTGTTTCCGAGTCTGCCTCCTCTTCTGAGTCTGCTTCTGAGTATGCCTCCTCTGGTGCCTCCTCTTCTGAGTCTGCTTCTGAGTCTGCATCCTCTTCTGAGTCTGCCTCCTCTGGTTCCGCATCTGCTTCTTCCCTGGAATCTTCATCAGCTGGTGCCTCTTCTTCAGCTGGTGTTTCTTCAGCTGGTGCTGATTCATCAGTTAGTGGTTCTTCAGCTAGTGCTTCATCAGCTAGTGCTTCATCAGTTAGTGGTGCTTCATCAGCTAGTGCTTCATCAGTTAGTGGTGCTTCTTCAGGAACCTCAGCTTTTTCCACGTTTAGCAGCACGTCTCTTGGTTCGAGTGTTAGCACCGCTCCTATTAGTACTGGTTCTGTAACTACTGTGACTACCCCTATTGATGTGCACACCACAATCTCTGATTTGTGTGCTTACGGTTCTTTAGTTAGCTCTTTGAACGGAAAGGAGTATTCATATATCTATGATGTTTCTGAGGAGACCACCACATCAACTGCTGTCCTCCTTCCAGTTTACTATAAACAGTTCACTTTATCATGGTACTTTGAGTTCTCTGAGCCACTGGATGCCACAGACTTTACTATTGACTACTCTGGTATATATATTTCTGATGTTGAAGCTGTTGTCAACCTTGATCAAGGAGCTTTCATTGCTACATATTTGGTTACTGTTCCTGTTCTTGGATTTGTTGCTTCAATCGCTGATTACTGTCTTAACGAGTGGGTATCATTCACTTTCACTGTTCCAAGTGCAACAGGTGATAATGAATATTACAGCTTCTACACTGGTAACCTTGGATCTAGTGTCACTGACCTTATAAACTCTGCTGTTTGTGGTGTTGTTACTATTGCTGACTGTCCAATCTACTCTGCTGCTATGGACTTTGACTGCGCTGGACTTGAATCATTGGCTGAGTGTAGTTCTGTTCTGACAATCAATGAGCCAGAATCCACTTCCGAGATTTCATCTTCTGAGTCTGCCTCGTCCTCTGAGTCTGTTTCCGAGTCTGCCTCCTCTGGTGCATCCTCTTCTGAGTCTGCCTCCTCTGGTGCATCCTCTTCTGAGTCTGCCTCCTCTGGTGCATCCTCTTCTGAGTCTGCCTCCTCTGGTGCATCCTCTTCTGAGTCTGCCTCCTCTGGTGCATCCTCTTCTGAGTCTGCCTCCTCTGGTGCATCCTCTTCTGAGTCTGCCTCCTCTGGTGCATCCTCTTCTGAGTCTGCCTCCTCCTCTGAGTCTGCTTCTGAGTCTGCCTCTGGTGCATCCTCTTCTG